>SRPZ01000014.1:0-207343 GCA_018360255.1 Claviceps maximensis
ATTTTATTTTTACTTTAATAAAACTTATATAAATTTTATAAAATATATTTTATAATATTTAAAGACTAAAGAATTTATATATATTTATTATAATTTTTTAAATCAAGAATTAATAAAGAAATAAAGTATTTAAAATATAGTATAAAAGAGGTACTTAGGTAAACACGAAAATGTTCGGAATTACCTACGACCCACTTGTACATACAACATGGGTAGGTAGGTACCTGCTCCCATATCTGCGCCATGGCTGCACTACCCGGACAAGGCAAACCAACGAGATGCTCAAGTCGCAAGAAAGACGATTCAATATCCTGCAATTGCCTTTTCTTCAAAGGAGGCCAAAAAACAGGAAGAATGGGGAAAGTGTAACTGGGTGGCGTGCAACAGACGGACCACAAAAGGAAAGGAAAGGAAGTTGGAATGCCATCGCTTGTCTACACTCCGTTCAAGGACATGCATTGCTTAAGACAACAGAACAATGGAATCGCTTTCAACACTTGAACGTTGTTCCGCTTGTATAATTATAGAGACAAAGTAATGATGCACCCAGTATACATACATATACCTGCGCATGCACAGGTTGAATCCGGACGCCTATTCTATCCTAGTCTGTCCTGTCCTGTCCACCGCGACGTCATGCCATGCCCTGTTTACAAGTCATCTTCCTCGGGCCAAGCACCGGGCGGGACATCGTCGTCACCACCGCCATCTTGTTCCTCCGGGTTGGCCTGCCCTGCCGTCACACCAAGCATTCGCATTAGGGTCTCCAGGAAGCCAGGCTCGTTTGCACGCGACATGTGCGCGTCAAGATCCCTCTGCAGTTCCGCATCATCCGCCTCTCTAAGCGCTCGTATTTCCTCGTCGTCGTCGTCGTCGTCGTCGTCGTCGTCGTCGTCGGCGGCGGCGGCGTCATCGTTCATCATCATTCCCATCCTTGCTGCTGCTAGCGGCGCTTCCGCTACGGCCCTCCTTGCCCGATCATCTCTTTGGGCTAGAAGATTCCGCATTCGGGCGAGTAATTCGTTCGGCAGAGGTCCCTCGGACTGCTGTTGCCCCTCGCGCCATGGCAGCTGCGTGCCTTGGCCTGTAAAGATGTTATCCTGCTCGGGCGGTGGCAAGGGGTCGAACTCGTAGTTGGGTTGGCTGTCGAGGAGGTGGCGAGGCGTGACCGCAAGGAGGGCGGTTTGGCCGTCGAGGTAGGCCAGTCGGGCGGATCCGAGATCAACGGCGGCGTCCTCGGCCGTGAGAGATGATACGTCAATCTTGCTTGCCTGGCTCTGCGTTACTTGCTGCAGGAGGCTGATGGCTTGTGCGTTGTTCCAGAGATCCTTTGTGTGGTGAATGTACATTTTGACCCAGAAAGAGCTCGTGTCCGTGGCTGGGTTGATGCCCCAGATTGAGGGCGGAGCATCGAGGTTGAGCTCTTGGAAGAGGGCGCAGTAGAGCCATGGCACTGTTCGCACCCCCGTGCTGAGGAGCTCTCGGGCACCGTCCGTATCGTTGCCTTGCAGCTTGGCCAATACTAGGCTCTGTCTGAGGTAATTATTGCCTGGGTGGCAGTCACCAAGCTGGTCCATCTGCTCGAAAAAGTCCGCCAACCATGTGAATTCGTGCGCTCGAAGAGCCAGAACGTGGATGTAGTGTCGAATCGCGTACGGGTCACTAGAGTCGAGCGCATACAAGAGCTTGGCCCATTCAAGTGCTGTTCGATACGTCCCTTTTCGGATCAGGCTTCGTAGGTAGTGATAGCCGGCAAGCCAGAACTGGCGGTTCTCTGGTCGTCTAAAGTCGAGCCGGGCGCGGCCGCTCTCTATATCTTGCCGAAACGCCGATGTTGTCACCCTCCCAAAAGTGAAGAGGGCTCGTTCCAATAGCTCGGCCGCAAGCGCCATGTTCTGGTCCTGCTTTGCGACGCTACTGACCTGTAGTAAAGTCGAGACATGATATGCTATGGATGGCGATCCCGACATTATTAGCCAGGAATTCTAGTCTGCTTGTGCTTCACCCCTCACCAGGTCTGCAAGTATTTTCCCAATTGCAGCACTCCCCCGCCGTCTCGTATAGGTAGGACATCGAGGAGGAGAAAAGGCTTGGAAAACGGGAAAGGGGAAAAACATACGAACACGCTTCAAAAGATGCACCATCCGCATCGGATCTCCAATCTGCACACAGGCAAAGAAGAAAGCCTGCATAGCATCATAGTCCTTATCATGAGTGTACGCATATTCCGTCGACAATCCATCCTCAGACTTGCCAATCTCCACCATGGTCAGCCCACCAGCAGACTGGCGCGGCCAATGCTCCCTTCCCTGGATGAAAACATTGCGCCGCAGCGAAACCTCGGGCAGCTTCTTGGCGCCAGGGGGTTCGCGAAGAAACGTCTCCAGATCAACCTGCTGCGGTATTCGTTGGCGGCGTCTGTTGTTTCCTTGCCCCTGTTGCTGCAGATCGTCTGCGTTGGCTGACTCGATTACTTCTCTGCCGAAGAGGTTTCGCATTTCGTTGATGGCCCGGAGGTGGTACGTGTTGATTGACAGGAGCTCGTTCATTCGCTTTCTGGGACCCAACGAGCCATCCTGACCAGAATATTGTCCGAGGTAGGGGTTGCTAACGTCTGTGGTGGCTTTGGATTCCAGCCTGAGCTGTTTGATTGCTCTGTCAATCTCATCTTCGTCGTCGGTCGCCGCATTCGCTGCGGAATCTGGTTTCGGACCAGCGGCAGCAGATTTCGCTTTCTTGCTCTTCTTCTTCTTCTTCTTTTTACTGCTCTTTTTGGCGCTTGGCGCTGGTTCGACGGCTTGTGGCGCGGCTACGTCTTTGTCTTCGTCTTGGTCTTGGTCTTCGTCGCCCTCTCCCTCATCCTCACCCGTATCCTCGTCATCGCCCCCGAGAGCCGCAAACAGATTTGTTCTGGGCTTAACCGCTATTGGGACAGCTTCGCTGATGTCTTCGCTCTCGTCTGAATCACGTTCGCTTTGGTCGGCTTGTTGGGCTTTTTCGAGCTCCCTTTGCTGCTGGAGTTTGCGCAGCTGTCTGCTTGACATGACGGTAAGGGCTCGTGATGGGCAGTGGGGTGCGAGAATGATGGTAGAAGAGGCTCCACGCTCGCGTGTGATCCTCAGAAGCTTTGAGCAGTGGTTCGCAAGAGTTGAATCCCTGTCGTCGTCGACTTGCGGCGTGGCGTCACCGGCGTGGCGTAGCGTCGCGAGGAATGTTGATTTTTTTTCCCCCCCTTTGACGCGACGAGCTGCATGACGTCGGGTGCTGCCTGCCCGCCTAGGCGGAGGGAAAGTAGAGGGAAGGCTCGGCCAAGCCAACTCCGGCTACTTCAGTACGGTGCAGCTCATCATCTCACGTAGGACCAATCGGCTCTGCTACAAGATCTGACTCAGAAATCAATCACGACACGAAAAAGCACGACTCGTTTAATAGTAGCAATGGTCCGGGCCGCAGTGGGTGGGTGTATAATCTAAATCGTCATTCAAACCGTCTCGTGGCAGGCCAACACAGAGCCATATTCTTCCAGAAAAGAGCGAGACATCGCGCTCTTCCCCTCACTTGCAGCAATCCGCTTCAGCACGCTGAATGTTCCAAGACCTGCCATTGAAGATTGCCTCTGAGGCTAACCATTCCAAACCCAAAGCTAAAGCTCGCAATCGTTCAAACCATGCTGATATGTCATAATCCATGTTAACATGCCTGCAACCTCTGCGTGCGCAAATCCAAACTCCGGGCCTTGTTCGATCTCGGAAGTCAATAAAAACTATTGCTTCCCATAGCCCCCAGCGCTCCCTATCCGACCTCTTCAGCCATATCGAAGGAGGCAGTAATCAACCCTAAAACTAGTCCGCTTGAGCCACAGAGCGCTAAAGATCCCAAATATGATGTTACAAAGTCAAAGACCAAACATGAAAAACAGAATAAAAGAGAAAAAGACAGCGGAACACGACAGAGAACATGGCTTCGTGTCTCATGTCAGGCCGCCAATGAATAGGCCGCCAATGGATGACACGCCCTCTCCAGTCGAGGTCCATGCTTTTTGTTCCTTCTTTTTGTGAAGTCGCTGGAGAAGACGGCGACTACAGCCTAAATGCCGTGAAACGCCACTAGTGCATCAATGCACAACATTCAGACTCCATCTCAGAGCTACTGATCGATGGCAGCTGCAGCTTGATGCGGGGGACGTCCGCCTCCTCTTCCACCCCTGTTAAATCCTGGTCTGCCGCGTCCACCACGGCCTCGGCCTCGGCCGCGATAGTTTCGATATCCACCATCGACGCTGCCTTGACCGAAAGTCTCCATATTTCTCCGCTGTTCCTCTCCTCGCCACTCACGACCACCGGGCTTTTGACCATTATTTTCAGCTCTATCTTTCGCCTCACTGGAGATGTTGTCGAAGAATGATCTTGATTTATTATAGAGATTACTGCCAGTTGTTTCGGACACCGGCTCATTTTGCACAGGTTGAACCGGAGATTCGATGGTGTCACCACTGGCAATAGCCTCCTTGGCGATGTCTTCCTTATTAAACTTCGCATTAGACTGTGCAAAGTCGAAGTCAGAATCCGGGACGTCAACTTTAGTTGCGCCACCAGGACGTCCGCCACGCCCGCGACCGCGACCGCTTGGTGTTTCTCTGGTTGCATTGACTCGCATCTCATTGACCTTGCTTGTCAGATTATCCATGGCAGTGCCTCCGCTATTTCCCAGTTGCGCCATAGCAACGGCTACGGCTGCTCGAGCTGCACTGGTAGCATCTTCGATGCTAACGGGTGGGGCGGCCGATGAAGGTTTGGCACCAGCCGGGGCTGTCTTGCCAGCGTTTGGGAGTTGAAAAGGTTTAGCTCCTGATCCACTAAGAGGTAGGGCTGGCGCAGGGCGAGTATTTCGGTTGACCTTGGCAACGGGGGGTTCAGAACCATTGTTCAAATTAGACGCAACAGCCTTGACTTCCTCCACTGAAGGCTTAGATTCAACAGGTGGGTTGGGCGTATTTGGAGCCGGGCGTGTGACTTGAGCAAGAGACTTTGGCTCCGTGGGCACGGATGTCGGTGTCTTGGCTTGCTCTGAGCTGGCAGCTCTTTGAACGTCTGGGCCAGGACCTCTCGGACCTCCGCGTGGAGGACCCTCTGGTCCGGTAGAGGAGGCAGGGCCACCAGGGCCACCGGAACCTCCAGGACCTACAGAACCGCTGGGACCGCCCGCAACAGGAGGGAACTGGGGATTGCTCCAAGGTCCAGGTGCTCCAGGAGGGAATCCCTGCCCTGGAGGGAACCACCCGGGAGGCGGAGGGTAAGGAACTCCTGCAAATCCGGGTCCAGGCATCGAGCCAGGACCGCTGCCACGACCCCAAGCGGCAGGATGTGGTGGTCCGCCATAAAAGTTGTTTGGAGGAGGGTAGGGGGGTTGAAATCCAGCTGGGCCGTGAGGGCCGTTCTGGTTGGGTGGCTGCGGTCGAGATTCGCGGGTTCGAGCCTTCACGTTTGGTTGTCAGCTCATTGCATCTCCGAGCCAAGAATGTACACGAAATATTTGTAAAAGAACAAGTATTATTTTTCCATGATCAGAAGGAAGGCAACGGAAGTCTCGACATTGTTTTTGCGCTTTTCCGCCGTGACAATAGATTTACATCCGGAATATTTCATCATGATGGAATGGTAGATGAGAGGAATGGAAATGCTGAGATAGGTGGGAGATAAGACTTACTCCAACGATAGCAGGGTCATCGGGCATGGCAGGAGGTTTTGTCTCCTTGAGGCTAGGATGTTCTTCGATCCGCAAATCCTTCACATCGCTGCCACGGAAGACAATGTATTCGTATACCTGGTCTGAGCGAGCAATCTCCTCTTCCGGCCTGCCCCGTCGTCCTTCAGTACCGAATGAACGGACATTCTCTAAGGATACTGTTGACTCGTCTGAATTGATTTCATGGAGAGTTCCAACGTAGCTGAATTGCGGATTAGCCGACGCAATTGAGCCATCATGTGACTAAAGGCGCATACCGGATATCGCTCTTGGATATGAGAGAAATGCGAGAACTATCGAAAACATTGTCAGACCATACACGCCACTTGGAACAGAACGAAGTCGTGTCAGCTTTCTTCGAACATACCCAAGAAATTCAGACATGGCGAGGGGGGGAGGGGGGGAAACGCCACGTTGAGCACGCAGCAAAAGCTGTAGAACAAAAGAAGATGGTAGGTAGCAGAATAAGTTACAATGGGCAGCAGTGCCAGGATGAAAGCAAAAGAAGAAGAAAAAAAAAGGCTCAAGGGCCACCGCCAGCGATGTAGGCGAGCGACGTGGTGGCGCAAGGGAAAGCAGATGAGGAAGAGAAGATGACAGAGTTTGTCAAGTGAAAGATTTGTGTGCTCGTCGGGTAGCTTCTGAAGAGGCTGGAGCTCCTCCCTGGCGTCCGCGTTCGGCTGTACAGCGGGCTTTTCTCGGCTGGAGCCCCACACAGCTGGCAGGTGGAGTATAGGCGGGGATGCCCCTGAGGAAAAGCTGTGAGTAAGCGAACCAGACTCTGAGCGAATTAGAGCCACCCTGGAGCTTCACCAGGCTTCTTTTGCTTAAGAGGTCGCCGCACCATGGACGCTGTTGGTCTCAGGGCCTATTACCGTTCTGATTATTTTGATGTTTCATTGATGTACATCGATGTACACGAGTACAAATTTCATGTAGCAGGGAGTTCCCGTGGTAACACGAGGCGAAGACGCATCGCATGCTCCAATGATTCATTTTCACAGTAGACTACATGTCTATCACGATACCGTTATCCTCGCGAGAAAGACGAAGACGAAAACAGGCCCTTGTTTCCTCCTCATCTCAATGCAGAGATAGATGCGAGGACAGAGATCCAAGGACAGTCATAAAGCTTGCTGGTGATGTATTATATGTATATGTATGAATAAAAAAAAATTGTCCGTCTCTACAAACAAATATAGTAAAAGCAGTCGAGTCAAACCCAGCCAAATGCAACCCAGAACTCCCCCAAGGCGGCCGAGAACCATCAACTGAACTTGCTATAAATTACTGCAATGATCAAAAGCACCAATACCGTAATGATGGAGATGGTGATTATTCGATTCGTGGCCATCCTGGCACGACCACAGTTAGCACGATCCTGGCTCATGATCAACCTATCAAACCAAACCCAGCGAAAAGATGAAACCCCTTACCTGCGAGCCATGCCCCTCAAAGTCTTGACGCTCCTGTCGACATAACCCTCACTGTTGAGAAGAGTATTGTGTGTGTGCTGAATTCTGCTGCGCTGGATGTTTAGGTCGGCCAGTGTGCTCGCTCCAATGGCCTCCGTTTCGTGTGCCAGTGCCTGGCTTGCTTTTAACCGCTGCGTGCTCCTGTCGAGGCGATCGGTGCCAGAAAGAAGCTGCTGTCGCTGCTCGAGATGAACATCGGATGAACCCGCTGGCTCGTCGGTGTATCTGGCTCCAAAAAGGGCTGCGCGATCCGAGGCAAGACTCGTCAACTTTCGACGCTGGGCGTCGACATCGGCTTCGTAATTGCGAAATCGTTGGTTCACTTTCGCGCGAGACGACGTCGGAATGTTTTGCTTCTCGAGACGCATAGAGTCCAACTAGGGAAATAGGAAGAAACTGATTAGCCTCGTTTGGACCGTCTTGCACTATCGCCGGGGAAAGATGCACCGTACCAGCTCATCTGCTTCCTCCAGGGCTCTCTCGGCCTGCGCGACGGCACTCTTCCGAGCCTCGCCCGACAATTCGGGTATCTGGTCCAGCTTCTGGAGCAGATCAGCCTGTACAAGCTTGAGCTCGGCCTCGTATGAGCTGAACAGCTCAGAACCAGCCTCGACATCGAGGGGATTTGACATGTTGACGGGTCGTTGTTGAATGCCTGGAATGAGAACGCAGAAGTGTACAGGACCGTTGAAGACTATCAGATCGGAGAAAAAAAAGAAAAAGCAGGCTGGCGCTATCAAGGACACAAGAGATGTTTCGTTGGTGGCTGTACGATGATGAGCAAGAATGATGATAGCGAGAAGTCGTCAGTCGCATCCGTTGTCATTGTCAGCAGGCATGATCCTTATGACCCACCTTACTGGCGATCACAGGCAGCTGCTAGCTCTTCCAGCCTGCCGGGTTCTACGCTTGGACTACAAGACACAAACGCCACCCACCAGCAGTGTTCACGTGACAAATGATATCCCAGCTTGTTGGTCTGTGCGTTGTCGTCCCAGTCAAAATTGCACTTCGTGGGCGCCGATTTTTCATTTTTCTCTTTTCTTCTTCAAAGAAAGTTGAATCACCCCGGGAATGAAGAAAACAGGCTGAGCGTCGTGAAATCTTCACATTGGCGTCTAGTTGTATTAACCGGGCAGATGGATGTAGATGAATCTTTTTCGAAAGGTCTATCCGCACGGCGCTTTTAAGAATTGGCGACTCGTACTAACGTTGACCGATCCCGTTGAGTGCTCGACATGTCCACGCTCCAGAGGTGTCTGATTGCATGATGATGTGACGTGATGGGTGTGGTGGATGTAGAGTTTGCACATCTACTCAGCCATGCCTCTTGGTCTCGCTTGACTGCGGTATTGTGGAAGTTGCCTGCGTCGAGCAGACATGCAAATAGTCCGAGTGAAGTCGCTGGCTGTGCGGAAACGCAAATTCTCCATGTCTCTGTTGCGACGCGGTTCCCACAGCCAGCCCCGGACCCTAACGACGACCCAGCCAGCCCAATCTTGTTGGGGAAACCAGGCCCCTGGGGGGGGGGACTGAGAAGCCTGAAGCTGGTTCGGCAGGTGCATGGGTACATGTAAGAGCCCCGGAGCTTACTGGACAGGACTGCCTGGACTCTCACTGCTGCGGCCTGTCCCGGTCCACGATGGCAGCCTCGTCGTCGATGGACGCGGCTAATGTTGATGTTGACGCCGGTGCTGGTTGCTGGTTCCCATGACACCCACGCACCAGCAAAGGACTGACTAACGGGATCCCATTGACCCGTTCACCCAATGTTGAACGTTGGGACGTCGACGTCATGGTTTGTTGTCTCGGTGCTGTCGGGTCTGTCGCCTTTGCTGATCCGAGGCCGGTGGTGGTTGGACAGCGCACAATGGAAGCGGGATGGGCTGGCAAACCGGTCATGCGGACAGCAGTTGCAATTCCAGTCCTGGATCCAATTGATCCGTCTGATGCATCGACCAAGAGCCCAACGTTGCCGCTCGTCTAGTGCAGTCTCATCGCGACACTCATACGTGCACATATATAAGTACATACATATGTATGTATGTATGTATGTACATACACATACATATATGTATATACCTGCCTGCTCATCCTGAGACGAGGTGCACAACTGCCAGCACCACGCACCCAAGCATTTGCTCCCGCCTCTGACGTCTGTCTCTCTGCCTTCGCGCTCTTCCGTCGAGCGCCTCGCATCTCGACTTCCAACCTGCCGACTCGTCTGCATCAATCCTGAATCCCGTCCACCTACGACGCACCATGTCGCGGCCGCCACACGTGTAAGTTCCTTCCTTTCTTGCCTCTTCTACAATCGTTGCCGACGTAGCATCATGCGCCTCGAACTGTACATAATGTCGGTGGTCGTGTATCGATCGAATCAGCTTCGGTCGTACCGCAGCCACGGCGCCACACATGCCTCCCGTTGCCAATTCATGTTGCCCTCTCTGCCATCATTTATCATTTCTGCCGTCATCTCTGCCGTCATCTCTGCCATGCAGATCCAGCACTGCCATGTCATTGCGTGAAGTGCTGAGCGGAGCTGTCGCAGCCTGTGAACGTCCCCCAAGCATTACTCCAGCTATCATTGGGAATATCATCATCCATCTTCTCCCGAAATCTGAGCCCTACCAGCTTCGCCTTAAAGTTCAGCCACCCCGATGAGCCGTCAAGTTAACTCCCAAAACAGGAAAAAAGTGGCCATTGTCGGCAGCGGCTGCAGTGGCATAGCTGCTCTATGGGCGTTGAATAGAACCTACCACGATGTCTATCTGTACGAAGCAGCAGATCGGCTAGGCGGCCACACAAACACTGTGCAATGGAACGTCGGCAAGTATTCGACTGCCGTCGATACAGGCTTCATCGTGCTAAATACTGCAACATATCGTAAGCTCAATGAAAATCCCATCCTCAACCCAAAAAACCGCTGCTTCGTTACCCCCCTCCCTCTTTCCTGTGCTCACCACATACCCGATTGCAGCAAACTTCATCAATTTCCTCAACAAGATCAACGTGGTGGCCGAACAGACAGAAATGACGTTTGGTGTCTCCAGAGATCAAGGTTTGTTTGAATGGGCAGGCAGAAACCTTGCCTCGATATTCTGCCAGAAAAGAAACATCTTCTCATTGCGGATGTGGCGGATGATTTTTGATATCATCAGGTTTAATCAGTTTGCCCTTGACCTCCTCGTGAAAGAGGAGGACGAGCAACCAGTCAGAGAAGCGGACAGCGTGTCGCAGGCTGTCGCTAGGGCCGAGACGATTGGCGACTATCTGGCCCGCGAAGGCTACTCCGACGCCTTCCGTGATGATTATTTATTACCCATGACGGCTGCTGTGTGGAGCACGAGCCCCGACAAATGCAGTCTTGAGTTTCCTGTCTTAACATTGGTGCGGTTCTTGTAAGTCATCCCCCTTGCGACCACCCGCGGGAAGGGGGATCTTCAACCCCTTTCTCCCTTTGCTTTCCATTGAATAACTAACAGTATATCTCTGTAGGTGGAATCATCATCTGCTGTCCACGGTGGCCGCTCGGCCAGACTGGCTGACCTTGCGAGATGGGTCCCAATCATATATAGATGCGGTGATGAAGGGATTCCCGCCGAACCATCTGTTTCTCAACACTCCCGTGATCGGCCTTTCCAATGATGAAAGTGGCAGGGTCGTGTTGCAATTTGAGAACGGAAAGTCGGACACCTTCGACCATGTCATTCTCGCCACCCACGGCGATCAGGCATTGTCCATACTCGGCGCTTCTGCAACCCAACAGGAGCGCGACATCCTGTCCTGTTTCCAGACGTCGCAAAACGAGGCCGTCTTGCACTCGGATCTGACACTCATGCCACGAAACCGCAAAGCCTGGTCCAGCTGGAACTATCTGACTCTGTCATCAGCGTCCAAAGCAAATATTGACAAAGTATGCCTAACGTACAATATGAACATTTTGCAACACATTCCCCGAGAGCCCTTTGGCGACGTCCTCGTCACACTGAATCCCCTGCACCGACCCCGGGCCGCATTGACAAAGGCAAGATTCTTTTATTCCCATCCCTTGTACACCCCGGCGGCAATTCGCGCCCAAAAGTTCTTACCGCGCATCCAAAATAAGCGTGGAATCAGCTTTGCGGGGGCGTGGACAAAATACGGCTTCCACGAAGATGGCTTCAGCAGCGGCTTACATGTCGCCCAGGAGCACTTGGGCGCCAAGCTTCCCTTTGAGTTCAAAGACTCTACCTACAGCCGTGGCAAGAAGCCCAAGCTGGGTCTGCTGGACCACCTGACACGGTTGTTTGTTCTCCTCGTCCAGGTCTTTGCCATTCAGCTTCTTGGACGGCTTTGTGGCCACAACGCGCGACCGCCGGTGAAGCCTACCAAGTCTAGACGAGTGCAGGAATAATTTCTCCGTGCCAATCTGCCTGCCGGGGACAGCCGGCCGTCGATTGTACATATTAGTATGGCATCAGTGAGAGGTGAGGCTGGCTTATTTCATTGAAACTGACGGCAAAATCTAAAGAGTGGGATTTTGTTTTTTTCGTTTCTTGTCCTTTGTATTTTGGACGGAGAGGCTCTGATCCATTTGGGGGGGATTTTGTTCTATTTTTTGCTTTCCCTTTTTCACACCTTTCGAAGGAATGTAGGGTGCATTTGCATCACATTACGTGCATGACTGCTGCATGACATTCAGCATGAGGCTCAGCGGCGCAGGCGACACATGCACGGCTTATAGCTCGGTGAGGCGTTTCAATTTAACTTGTGTATATATCTCAGGTCAATACATATTCTTGCCATTCGTGCCTGCCTTTTTTGGGGCGTGATTCCTGGGTTCACGACCCTCTGACAGTCGTTTTGACGGCCCAGGACCACGAAGACCAGGGAGCCTGCGTGTTTGACTGGAGGGGTTGTGTGGTGGGTAGAGGCGTCAACGTTAACGTGGGAATTCGGAGCATTCAGGGATCAGAAGGCGACTTTGTGTTGGAGATGGAACCGTGGTTTGTCAGTAACTGGCGCTGTGGATGTGCATGTAGATGTGGATGTGGATGTGCATTCCGTGTTGTGCAGGCGATGCAGCATCTAAAATGTCTACATGGGCCGGTGATGCGATACGGTCTGCGTACCTGCTGCCTGCCACTGGTGCTTTCGTCGAGACGCGAGACCATTCATCAGTTCTGCATCCATCCCGAGCCCACAGCGCAGTCCACGGCCCACACCACACAAGCGTTGTCAACCATTGTCGTCTCCCACACATGTAACTTGGAAACCGAGAAGGCACGACCGGCACCCAGTGCGCTCACCATTCGTTCACCTGCCGAGACTGAAAGCCAGCACACAGTTTGCCCCCTTCGTGTTCGCCTTGGCTGGCGCGACTTGGAGCCAACAAGAAAAAGAAGAAAAAGGGAAAAAAGACAAGAAAAAGAAAAAGAACACCAACACTCTGGAGTCTGGTTCCTATCCCCCCCGACTCGTCCCCGTCCCCTTTTGAGGGCACTTCTGCACCTCCACCCATATCATTCTTTATATCACTACGCACAATATCATTTCCATTGGCATAATTACAGCCGCCTCGAAGCATTTCCATCGTCACGTTGCAACCCTCGCCCATGATTCCTCGGCCAGGATGAGCGCCCGGGGCCATAGTGCAGCCGTCCCTGTGACGGCTCACGATAGCCATGGCACAGATGGCGCGCTGGATCGTATGCTTCGATTTGGCCTAAAACAAAAGGGAGCACCCGCCATTTTCATACACGCCGGTGCTGGCTTTCACAGCCACCAAAACGAGCATGTTCATCTCGAAGCTTGTGTCTCGTAGGTTCTGCTTGTCGTGTGGCTTGATTTCCTCCTCCTTCTCCTCCTCCACCTCTTGTTCTTCTCCTTCTTTTAATACCAAATCTTGACCTAGACTTACTGACTGCCTCTCACCCCAGAGCTGCTGAAATGGGCATGAAGTTCCTGAAAGCTGGCGCTACTGCAACGGAGGCCGTCGAGGCCGCCTTGCGAATATTAGAAGATAGAGAAATCACCAATGCCGGTTATGGTTCGAATCTTTCCATTGACGGGACGGTGGAATGCGATGCCACAATCGTTGACCATCTTGGTCGAAGTGGTGCCTGCGGTGCTGTGCCAAGTTTGTCAACTTCTCACAATTCCAAGAAAAAAAAAAGAAAAAAAGAAACAAAAAGGACAAAGAACAAAGAAAAATATTTAAAGACATACTGACGCATTTTTCCTGCCAGACATTCGAAATCCAATCTCACTTGCCAAACTTATTCTGGACATGAGCAGCCAGCCATTGAGCCTTCGACGTGTTCCGCCCAATGCACTAGTCGGTGAGGGTGCACGAGCTTTCGCGGAAGAGCATGGCATGGCTACCTGTGCAAATGAATATCTAGTTTCAAAGAATTCCCGTGATCGTTTTTTCCGATGGCAGGAAGATCTCTTGCGTGCGGAGGAAAAATCCCAAAGTTCACACGCGGCTTCGGCTGCTCAGTCCATGCCGGCGGCCGCTTGTGTACCTTGTCAGTATGATACTGCTTCAGCGGTCGATGTTCATGAAGCTTTCCCAAGAGATCATACAGCTGCATTAATGGCCGGAACATGGAACGAGGGCCAGCTTGATTCGCCAAGCGCGAGCACACCAGTACCAGATACCGAGGTAACGCAAGACGCGTCAATTTCCTTCTCTCAACAAGCCGCATTTGCATCTGCATGCTTGTCTCCGTCCAGGTCACCGAAACCAATTCAGAATCGACGTCTGGGATCGAAAGATGTCGTCAACAACAGGAGAGGATTTCAAGCAACTCGAGGAAAGCGGCCCGAAGGCTACACGGACTACTACAACGTCGGCCAGAAACTCCCGGAACTAAGTCTGAGAAAGGCCTCAAATAGCATCGCAGACGGTACCGCTCGCAGTGGTGACGGGACCTTGTCGCCAAACAAAAGTAGCAAAGTCTGCAGTGACACTTTGACGAAGCCGAATCAACATCTACCCCCTACTTTTGACCTCCAAGGCACCAAGAGACCTTTTCACGCAAGATCCAAACCACGGGAGACCGACGGACCTTTAGCTAAGCGCCAAGAACACTTCGGAAGCAGAGACGACGACAGAATCACGGACACTATTGGCGCTATTGCGATTGATGATCGTGGAAGAATTGCTGCTGGGTCGTCATCTGGAGGCATAGGAATGAAACATCGCGGTCGACTTGGTCCTGCTGCCTTGGTTGGAATCGGCACTGCCGTCGTGCCATGTGCGGATGAGGATGAAGATGGAACCACTGTCGCCGCTGTCACGAGCGGTACTGGTGAGCACATGGCCACAACTATGGCCTCTCAACGGTGTGCCGAGAGGATCTACCAGGGGACCCGGCGCGTTCCTGGTGGAGGGGAAGTACAAGATGACGACGAGGATGCTATCATGGAATCGTTCATTGCTCAAGACTTCATGCATCACCCAGGTGTCAAGGGGTGTAGCTCGCAAGGAGCCATTGGAGTCATGGTAGTGAAGAAGATTCGTACTGGCTACTATCTTTACTTTGCGCACAATACAGACTCGTTTGCTCTCGCATCCATGGGACCACTAGAAAAAGAGCCTCGATGCACCATGTCTCGGCTCTCCGAGGGTGCTAAGATTGCCAAGGGAGGCCGCAAGATACGGATCTCCTGAAAAAAACAGCATATTAGCACATTTGATGTGGGAGCTCTCACCCTGATCGACGTTGGCAAGACTTGTGTGTGGTTGGCAATTTCAAGGCTAAAGGATTTCCACTTTTGTCCTCTTGTCTGTTTCTTTTTGTCTACATCCAATCACTTGAAAAAGACTACACAATCCTAAAGAGAAAATAAGTAGCTTCATTCTACCTAATAAACATGGTTCCGAGTTATCAAGCTGTGGCTGTCGCGCCTTTCGACTATAGTGTTCAAACTCTGGATTTAACTTTTCTATTCGCTTTTGACATGATATCATGATAATGTACACTTCCAAAACGCCTGTATGTTTCGTCATCTCTTGTCAAGAAAGTAGCTGTTGCCAACCGAATCGAAGATGCTGCACGCATGTTCGCAATGCTTTATGGAGAAGGGCTCCATGAAGAAGGGAGGTAGGCAAATATAGCTGAAGTCTGTATCCTTCTATGCCAAACTAGAGTCATAAATCGAAACTCCTTATCACAAAAGCGGATGAAGAATTGTGTGACGAGAACCGCGTAATGTTCCAGGCGATATCGTCCCAAGTGTCCACAAGGTAAGGCATTCTACCCTCCTGATGTAAGTAAGCATATAGCTTTGCCTACCTGTATGTGTATGTGTGTAAGAAGGGGAAATGGGGAAAGTCTAACAGCCCTGCTACGGTCGAGGTGTACCGGCAGCACTAGCCGTTTCCTCGCGTCCACTTCCACCGTTCGTGATCCTCTTCATCCTCTTCTTCTTCCTCCGCGACACCACGGCTGGTTTCGAGCCATAGTTCCCGAGAGCCAGCTGCGTGCCGCACGTCAAGCACTCCGCGTTGGGGGGGACCTCGCAGAAGATGCTCAGACAGATGGAGCACACGAAGCCTGTGTCGACGACTCTACCGTGGCAAAAGCACGCGGCGCGAAAATCAATGGTGTCGTGTGTGGGGGTAATGAGGAACCGGCGAGCTTCCGTGTCGGCGATGAGTCCGAACATGAGGTAGGTGAGGAGGCCTTGCGGGTTGGATGCCACGAGAAAGGTTCCGTTGGTGTTGAAGCATGCTTGTTGGAGAAAAGTGGCGTCGCCACAGAGGGAGAGGGTATCAATCGCTACTTGGGCGTGGGAGGCGGCGAAGACGGCATTCATGGTGGGGATGTACTGGGAGGGTTCGGAGTCGGATACGGAGACGACCAGGACGCGGCCTTTGAGAGGGGTGGGAGGGGCCGTCGCGCCCGAGGAGGAGGCGGCGGTGGAGGCGTGGGCGAGGCCAGCTGACGAGGATGGTCCGTTGAGGAGAGACTGGGAGACCTTGTTAATGTGGCAGAGTGCGAGAGTCAGCGCGCCCGCGAGTTGTGTCGTCGTCGTTTCGAGGTCCTGGACTGTGGTTCCGGCGAGGAGCCTCTGCATTGACGACAGTACGGCGCTTTCGATCTGAGCGAACTGGGGGTACTTGTTTGCCGAGGCGCGAGTGGAAGCATCCGCCGCGGCGACATCATCATCACGACCCGCGGCGGGCTGAGGAGGCGAGGGGTAGAGCCACACGGCGCGGTCGACGTGGGCGGCCACAATGGCCACTTGGTTGGCGTTACTGAAGGCCAGGTGAGCGTTGACGAAGACGAGGATGTTGGCGATGGCTTTGGAGAGAGGCAATTTATCATCGAGGGCAGCCCACGCGCGCGGGTTCGTGTCAATGATGATGGACAGCAAAGAGGGCGTCTCCTCGGCGGCAGTGACCTCGTAGTGCTCGGAGACGTCGACGGCATCCATGGTGGACGGGGCCTGAGATGCCGTCGAATGCAGCTACGAGGTCAGAGTCGTGTGATAGAGGGAGAAATTGTGTTATTCTTTGTGACGTCTCTCTCTCTCTCTTTTTTTTCCCCCTTCTACTTTTCTTCTTCCTCTTCCTCCTCTTGTTCTTCGTTTTCGAGTCGGGCGCTGATGTTCTGAAGAGACGTTATGAGGTCACCGATGCCTTCTTCTTTTTAAGCTTTGGCTTCTTTCTCGTCAGCGGACTGGCGGGATCCAAGGCAAGTAAGCACACAATGGGCCGGGCGGGTTTTTTTTTTTTTTTTTTTTTTTTTTGGGGTGTCAATGTACTTGACTTGGTGGAACAGATGTCGGTCGGCAGAAAAAATAGACCTTTGGGCCGTAGCTGCGAATTGGACCGGATTGGAAGTACAGATCCCCAGGTCTCCTTTTGAAATCGATTGCTGTGCTGGTTGTGAGTGACAGCTGTTTCAGGAAGCTTCCCGCGCTCATGAATCGCGAGAATGCAATGAAGTCGACTGGACAGTGGAGACTAAGACCGATACAAGCCAAGTATCTACCCACCTAGATTAAGTGGGCAGGTACTTATAATGGGCTTGCCGGATATATGGATCGTCATTCTATAAGCGGCCGACAGGGGTGAATTGTGGCGGCGCGGCGATCTGCAGCACGTGACTGCTGACTGTGGGTTATTGCCTTGAACTCTCGGAGGACTAGTGCTGCTTTATCAGATCGGGCAGGAACTTTGGAGGGGAGCGACCAGCTCTTCGTCGTGCGTGTTTGCACAAAGCCTCTCCTAACTTTGTTGAGTGTTCCACACATCATGGCAAAACAGCCCGACCTGTGTCCGAGTTTCGCGAGTCTCGGGGAGTGGCATCCTATCCATTGACTTGATAAAATTGGAAAACTCTGTCCTTATCGGGTCTTGTCTGCCCATCTCAACACAAACCGTACATCCTTCGCTTATGATTCGTCAAAGTTGCGTGCATCCTCCGTCACACTTTGTCTCCTGCACCTGCATTGTCCGGTATCGCCACGTCCGTTTTCCGGACGGTGTACGGGAATAGAAAAGCGAGAACGAAAACACGACAACGGGAAAAATCTCTCATCAGTCCAACAGCCTGGTCGCATTCTGTCATCACGGCCTCAGCAATCCTCAACCATCTCTCCCAACCGCACCATCCCTGGCCATTCTCTGTCCGTCGTATCCTGTCGTGTGTTTTTGTAGCAGTCGCAGCACTGTTGGGATATGACCGAAACATTGCAAGGCGCGGCTCCGGCCGCGACACTCGAGGACCAGACTCTCCTCGTCTTTGCCCGCCTGATGGAAGGTGGCCAGGAAGACAAGGCTACGTGCAGAGAGCTAGACCAGCTCACCAAGCTCTTGAACGATGACGCCGACGCGCAGCAAAAGGACAAGACTTACAAGTCAATATGTAGCGTCATCGATAGCGACTGCGTCGACACCGTCCTATGCTACCTGGACATGCGACAACCCGATATCGTCCGTGGCCATGCGACCTTTACGACCTCTGCCTATTTGAAGGCCGCAGGCGACGAGGGATCCAAGAACCTATCGGCCTTTTTCTTTGAGCGGGTTCAGCGCGGCACATACGATGACTACATCGTCGCCTTCTGTGTAGCTTCCGCCTCGTTCCCCATTGTGCCAGATCTCACTGCCCAGCTGTTCCTGAGCGAAGGATTCTTGAGTTCGCTGGGCCCTCTGATGAGGAGGGAATGGAAGAGTCGAAAGGTCGAGACGGCTTGTCTTGAGATGTTGAACGCAGCATGCATGAACTCTCTGTGTCGAGATGCCGTACAAAAGTATTGCGTCGAGTGGCTGGAGGAAGTTGTTGATCAGGACCCTACTGGCGTGACGGCCGGACCCAAACGGGAGCCGCAGGTGCAAGGTGAGGGTGGTTCCATATCCATGAGGAGGCATTCACAACAAGTCCAGCATCTGGCTGCTGTTATACTCGCCAAGCTCAAGGTTCGCTCCTTTCCTTCTTACTTCTTTCTTTGCTTTCTTCTTTCGTTTTCCTTATTTTTCTTTTCTTTCTTTTCTTCCTATCCTTGTTCTCCTACCTTTTTTTCTTCTCCTCTTTGTTTATCTCGGACATGGAAAGCGATCGTTAACAAAAAGACTGACATGCAGACTGAAGGCAGTTCCTTCTAAATCATCCGAGACGGACCCTAGTAGGTCGAGGGTGGAACAAGCCAGCGCCAGCCTTGAAGAATTATCGGATTTATTCACAAACTTGCTATTACGAGAAGATGAGCAGGATCGAGACGTCGATAAGCAGTATTCAGTGGAAGGTCTGGCATATGCTTCCATTCAACCAAAGATAAAAGAGAGCGTTGCACGCAATAAACCCCTGTTGAGAAAGCTCGTCGAAACCCTAACGACTGCTCTGCCAAGATCACCGGCAACCTACGGCGCATTGAGCATCTTCGTCAACCTCACACGCTATCGGCCAGCGCTCACGGATGAACAGCAGAAGATGAGCCAGTTGAAAGCATACGCCGACGCCGCAGGAAAACTGGCCGGGCCGGATGTTCTCGATGACGACGAGCATGTAGCGAAGCGCTGCGAGGCAGTCTTTGACGCAGGTATCATTCCTGTGCTGGTGACGCACAGCAAAAACGGATCAGCTGCATCGCTTGGTCTCATCATCTCCATCATCCACTCCATAGCCGTTACGAAATCGCTCCGGGGCCCACTCGCGCAGCAAGGTGCCGTCAAGCTCCTTGTCGTTGGCTGGTCTGTCATGCCCGAGTCAGATGCGGCCAACAGACGAACAGCCGCGCAGGCATTGGCCCGAATCCTCATCAGCACAAATCCAGCTCTCGTCTTTGGCGGAAACCGCTCGAATCCCGTCAACGCGGCCATCCGGCCACTGATCTCCATCCTCCCGTCCGATCCGGCCTCCGAGACGCGGGATCTCCTCCCGACGTTTGAGGCATTAATGGCCCTCACCAACTTGGCTTCGCTGGACGACGATAGCACACGCAGCAACATTATCCGCCTAGCCTGGTCGCACATAGAAGAACAGCTCCTCTCATCCAACAACCTCGTTGCCAAAGCCGCCGTTGAACTCGTATGCAATCTGATGCAAGCGCCCGAGGGCATCGCCCTGTACGCAGACGGTAGCCCCCAGGCAGGAACACGTCTCCACATCCTGCTCGCGCTGGCCGACGCCGAAGACGAGGCAACCAGGAGCGCGGCAGGCGGGGCGCTCGCCTCCCTCACGGGGTTCGAGTCCGTAGTCCGGTACGTCGTCCAGCGGGAGCGGGCCGTCAAGGTCCTCCTGGGCATGTGCAACGACGAGAACCCGGGGCTCAGGCACCGCGGTGCCGTGACGGTATACAATCTTGTCATGGCAGAGGGCGAGGCTGGCCAGTTGGCGCGCGACAAGGTCGTGGCGGAAGGAGGAGTCGAGGCCTTGAAGCAGTGCTTGAAGCAGAGCCGGCAGCCCGAGGTGCTGCAGGTGACCGTAGAGGCGCTCAAGGCTATCCTAGGACAGGAATAGTGGATGCTATGATTATGCAGGTTTCCAATGCGAATAACTCTTTCAGAAATACCGCAATCGTATCCTTTCGTATGTTGCACTTTATACTCTCTACGTAAATCTTTTAAAAAACAGTGCGCCGTACGTAGGGACATGGAGGAAGGCAAGGCAAGCCAAAGCTTTTTTGTGACAGGAGAGAAAGAGGGAAAGAGGAGAGTATGTGTACCCAGTGGCAATGAATGCATAAGCCATTCTTTTCCTTCTTTTTTTTGGAAGAAGAATAAATACCGTTCAGGAACGAGGAAGCGAGAACAGAGGCACGACGACGAATGAGGATATGTATGTTTTCTATATTTTCTGTGCATGATGTGATTTCCTGTGTTTATCTGAGGCGTCCGGTGTCCAAGGACGATGTATGCTGTGCGGGTAATGGCGTCTTTACATGTGCGCCATGTTATCTAGATTTTATCCATCAAGACGAAAAGAAAGAAGAAAAAGAAGAAAAAAAACCCCAAGACATTTATATATCGTGCAAAGCCTTCTACATTCCGTCGCATCTATTCAAAATGGCAACACCCTCTACATGACCTGTCTGCGGGAAAAAGTCAAAGCCAACGATACTCTCGAGGGCATATCTCGCGCCGGGACCCTCGCCCCTCACCAGGACGCCCACGTCGCGCGCCTGCGTGTGTACGTTACAGCTCACGTAGAGGATGCGTCGGGGCCCGAAGCCGCGGAGCTGGGCGAGGAAGTCGGCGTCGCAGCCCTTGCGGGGCGGGTCGAGGACGACGACGGTCTCGTCGCGTGGGTACGTGACTGACTTGAAGAGCTGGGTAGCGTCGGCGGCGAGAAACTGGCAGCGGTCGGGGCCGAGACCGTTGAGAGAGGCGTTGTGGCGGGCCGAGGCGATGGAGTCGGCGGCGATGTCTATGCCCGTGGAGTGCTGGAAGATGGCGGATAGAGTGATGGTGAAGAGGCCGGAGCCGGAGTAGGCGTCGATGAGGTACTTGATTGATGCTGCAGGGGCGGCGGCGGCGGCGGCGGAAGAGGAGGAGGATGATTGTACGGGAGGTGGCAGGATGTGGTCGCGGACGTAGGCTGTGAATTTCGGGAGGATGGAGTTGTTGTTTTGGAAAAAGGAGCCGGCGGGGTTGGTGAATGCGAAGCGGTCAATGTACTCTGTTGTGGTGGCCTTGGAGTCTGTCTCGCAGGACTTAACGTCGACATAGCCGTCGCCCTGGGTGCGGGTGGTGTAGGGGGGGAGCTCGTCTGGTTGCGGCGGGGAAGGGGGAGGCTGTTGCTGTTGATCCGGGACATCTTGTTGCTGTCGCGGCTCGGCGGAAGCGTGTGCCTGGTTCTCATGGTACCGAAGCGTGTTTTCACGCAGCAGGATGGTCGCGCCGCGCTGGTAATTGCCAAACTCACGGCTCATGCGCTCTCTCTCGCGAGCCATGCCCAGGCGCACAGCCGACGTGCCAATGGGGCAGTCCTCAATGTCAAGCACCTTGCGCTGACCCTTTTTCATAAAGCCAATGTCGGGACAGCTCTCAAAGGCGGTGCGCGGACGGCCCCTCCTGCTAGGCCGGAAGCCGGGCGGCCCGTCAAAGTGCGGTGTCAGCTTGGTGCGGTAGCCGTACTGGAGTGGACTGCCGATGGTGTCGTGCACGGCAGGGACCAGCTCGGCGGGCAGGTTGGCAAAGTTGCGGTAGGCTCTCTCGACGATGCGCTTCTTCAGCCGCAGCTGCTCCTCGTAGCCGAGCATCTGGAACTGACACCCGCCGCAGGTCGAAAAGTACTTGCACTGGATGCGGGCGTCGTCGCGCAGCGGAGATGGCTTGACGATGGAGACGAAGTCGGCGACGCTGTGATGCTCGCGTGGCATGTGTCGATAGACCTTGACGCGGGCGACATCGCCAGGCACCGTGAAGGGCACGACGTAGACCTGGTGAGAGCCGGACCGCATGGCGAGACCGTCGCCGGTGGAGGATAGCTCGAGGACGTCTACTTCGATCTCGGCGCCTTGTTCGGGGAGGCTTGATGCGCTTTCTTCCAAAGCATGGGAGGAGGAGGAGTCCGGATCGGCAGTCGCAGCGGACAGGATGCCCCGGGATGCGAGCAGCTCTTCAATGTCGTGGCGAAGCACCTCTTCCGACGAGCCCTCTGTAATGTTCTTTTCGCGCTTGGTCTTTTTTTGCTTCCACTTTTGTTGAGTGTTGTCATTGGCGTGATGAGGGCGCTTGGGGCCGCGGGCATTCTGCGTCGATGGCGCCGGCGCTTGTTGCGGTGCTGTGGACGGAGAAGCAAGAGTCGCAACTGCCGTGACAGGCACAGCTTGTGTCGACGCCATTCTTGAGACAATGACAACCCGTGATGGCAGGCAACGTCGAACAAGGCTGGACCAAGCTCTCATTGATCGAGCAAGGCTCGAACAAGGACGGGATGAACAGCAGGGCGCTCGGCCGAGAGAGGGAGGGGAGGAAGGGAGGTGGCGGCGGCGGAAGTGCTCAGCTCGTATGGCCTGGAGTTGAGTTGAGTTTCGTGATTGTTGCCGCCTCGCCCGTCGCTCGTTTGGTCGCTCGTTTGGTCGCTCGTTTGGTCGCTCGTTTGGTCGTTGGTGTGGAGGGAGAGAAAGGGTAAAATGAGAAAGACAAAAATCTAAGGAAACTTTTATATGGCACCCCTCTTTTGATAATTCTGCACCCCTGCTGTGGCTAGATAGGCAATCCGACCGGTATCGGTCTCAAAAACGCAGCAAAGACGGCAATAAAGAAGGCAGTAATAAATATAGCAAAAAAGGCTAATAAAAAGGCCAGCAAAAAAATGCAGTAAAAAAGCAGCAAAAAATATAGTAGTAAAAAGAGCAGTAAAAAAGAAGTTTTACTAGGAAATAGCCAATATTGCCTGTCTTTGCCACAGCTGTGCCATAACAGGGGTGCCGAATTATCAAAAGAGGGGCGCCATATAAAAGTTCCCAAAATCTAATCGCCAGCCAATCGATGGCTCTGCGTACGGGCGCAAAAGTCAGCAGCCTGCCATTGGGCAGCTCAAGTGGCTGGACCCATGATCCACGCGCTAGCGCCCTTGCTCGCAAGTGGGTCCGCCCAGGTACCCGGGACTCAGGCCCCCCCCCCCCCCGGCTGCTGAGTAGGAAGACGCGGGGAGGACGTATGTATTTCGTATTTATAAAGACGAGCCCGGCCAGGACGCAGAGCCCGAGAACGACATCGTGAGTAATACGCAGTTCTTGGGCATTGACGAGACACACGCAAGAATGAGTAGGAATATCCTCCATCTCCAGCTTTCGATGTGAAACTTCGCTGACCACCGGCCCGCCGCACAGAACGATTCACCTATCTCCTCGCCAAGCTGCTGCTGGCCGCATCTTTCCAACATCATGTCCTCTCTCACGCACGCGCCGTCCCCGAATTCTTCCTTGGCCCGGTCCCCACAGAGAAAGGATCTGGCGGTGCGATTGCGACCGAGAGCCTCGAGTGTAGTTCCATCGGCAAGGACCTGCTTGCCCGAGGGGTACGTCGATATGATATACAAAAGCATTTCTTGTATATCTCTTCCATGTCGTTAATTCATCATTCATAGGGCAATGCCGCAGATGCCCTGGTCGGGGCCACGTTCTGCGTGGGCGTCATAGGCATGTACCACTCTGGCATCGGCGGGGGCGGCTTCGCCCTCGTCCGCGACGCAAACGGCAGCTACGAGGCCATTGATTTTCGAGAAGCTGCTGGCGCCGCGGCCTCCGAGGACATGTTCCAGGGCAATGTGGCCGGCAGCGTATATGGAGGTCTGGCCGTCGCTGTGCCGAGCGAGGTTCGGGGTTTGGCATACATACATGACAAGTACGGGGTACGTTGAATCGCCATTGTTGAGTTTTCTCTCTCTCTCTCTCTCTCTCTCTCTCTCTCTCGTCGCCAAGCTCACGGGTTCCTTCTCCCCTATCTAGGCATTGCCCTGGAACACCGTCATGCAAGGAGCCATCCAGATCGCTAGAGAAGGCTTCAAAGGTATGTCGACAACAACGAATCAACTTCTTCATATCGAGCAAGGCGCTAAATCCAACTTTTCTCGTGGTTCTTAGTCTCCGAGGATCTCCTCCGCTATATTGACAAAACAGTCAAGGGAAAGTCGAGCAATTTCCTGGTCGAGGACCCCAACTGGGCCCAAGATTTTGCACCCAAAGGTGAGGCTGTCTCTTGTCTTCTGTCTCTTTTCACCTTACCAGGATGTGCTGCCATGTACCACGCGCCGCATATTCCTGGATCCCTGTCAATAATTGCACGAAAGCATACAGCAACCGAACTCTATGACGTAGACGCTAACAGTTTCGAATAAAAAAGGGCGCCTTGTACAAGTCGGCGAGACAATGACCCGAAAGCGCTATGCCGAGTATGTTGTGATACAGACAAGACGTCTCCTTTCCCGAAGAAGAAGCAGAAGCAGAGGATGCAATGATTGAATGAAATCCGTACGCAACCCATGACTGACTCGACCTGACGCGCCCAGCACCCTGGAAAAGATCGCCAACCACGGTCCTGATGCCTTTTACACTGGCGACCTAGGTACGTGCTTTTCAAAAGAGCAGCCACCACCTCCCGTGTCTCCTTCCCTCTCTTTTCTTCTCCCAACTCTCCCATTAACATGCCCCCTTTCTCAGCCGCCGCCATGGTCAAGCACATCCAGCATCACAACGGTACTCTCACAACCGCCGACTTCGCCTCGTACAAAGTCCTCACTCGTCCCGTCAAAACCACCACCTACCGTGGCATCAACCTCCACACTGTCGGCGCTCCGGCCAGCGGCTCCATTGCCCTCAGCATCCTCAAGACCATGGAGCAGTACGGGCCTCCCTCCAACGTGCCCGCTGCGCTCACGACGCACCGCCTCGCCGAGGCAATGCGCTTCGGCTACGGCGCGCGCGCATCGCTCGGAGATCCCGACTTTGTAGACGGCGTCGACGCTCTCGAGGCGCGTCTACTGGATGATGGGCATGCACGAGACACAAAGGCTCGCATCTCGGACAACCAGACGTTGCCGGTGCGAGCATACGTTCCCGAGGAGTTGACCTTGCCGACCAGTCACGGCACGTCGCATCTTGTCACGGCGGATGCGTCGGGCATGGCCACTTCGCTTACCACGACGGTCAACCTGTTGTTTGGAGCCCAGATTATGGAGCCGGGATCGGGGATTATCCTGTGAGTTGTATCCGGACTCTGCACTCGCATTCTGCACTCGTCGTCCGGAGGCCATCCACACACATGATACCTAAAATCTAACACGACACACAGCAATAACGAAATGAACGACTTCTCCATCCCCAACACCCCCAACGAATTCGGCTTCCAACCCTCCCGCGCCAACTTCATCCGCCCCTTCAAGCGGCCCATCTCCTCCATCACCCCCATCATCGCCTCCCTGCCCACCTCGGGTGACTTGTACGCCACCATCGGCGCGGCAGGCGGCTCACGCATCATCTCCGCCACCGTCCTCTCCCTCTGGAACACCATCACCGGAGGCATGACGCTGCGAGCCGCCCTCCTCCGGCCGCGGCTGCACGACCAAGTCATGCCCAACACGGTCCTCCTGGAGCAGGACGGGTTCCACAAGGATATCGTGGAGGGACTGCAAAGTAGAGGACATAACATCACGTGGGTGGCCAAGGGGTTAAGCGCCGTGCAGGCGATACGGAGGGGTCCGGATGGAGTGTTTGAGGCGGCTGGGGAACCAAGGCAGGAGAACAGTGCGGGGTTAACGATTTGATTTTTTTCTTTTTTTTTTTCTTTTTTTTTGATTTTTTTTTTAAATTGATTATGGGTTTTGTTTTTGGGCCGGGATTCTGGGAGGTATCTTTTTTTGTCCTTTCTTTTTTGAAATCCTTTTTTCAAAGGTCGGGTATTTGGAAGAATAATGATAATGACGGAGTTTGAGCTTGGAGTAGAAAAGAAAGACGGCATGTAATACCACGTACTTTAATTGGTTTTTTTTTCCTTTTCTCTTCTTTAGCATAAAAGAATACATCTCAATTTCATGCATTTTTGTTCAAAGGTATAATTGCCATGTTTTTCATTTATTTGATTTCGCTGAGATACCATGCCTCTGCTACTACCTAGTTCTCTTAGCCGTTTCTTTTTCTCTAGATTTTCAGCCCCGTTGTATGAATTGTGACAAATAACAGCGAAAGAGAAAATATGTGGAAGAGATCAAATAAAACAAAGAGGAATAAAAAAGAGATATATAAAAGAAAAAAAATAGGGGGCGGGTATCTTTGATTCTATGTAATGTATCCATGTAGAGTTTGGACAAAAGGAGCAACCGCGCGTCACCTCATCCATCTCTACCTTCTTCTCAGTGCTACTAGCCGGCTCGTTTCTGCAACCCACTTCTTGGCGAATTCTTCTTCAGTAAATCGTGTCGCAGATTGACGGGCGCGTGTACGCATGGCCAGTGGATGGGCGTCTGACAGGGCCTTTTCGAAGCCCTCGGCGAATTCCGCCTCATTGGTGGCATGGTAACCTGAGTGAGGGGAAAAAGAAGGGGTTAGTCTCACATTTCATGTCCTTCACTTGCGTGTCATTGACCTACCCGTTGGTTGCCCATCCATCTCAATGACAATATCAAGCTTTGGGCCGCCACTATTGTGCACAACCGAAATGAGCCCCGCGGCTTGGTACTCAACGACGCCGATGCCAAAATGCTCGTTCCACATGCCATTAACGCCTACAGATGCCTTCCTGAGCCATTCCAGAATTTCGGGCCACGATGCGTCGAGGTGGAACTCTACTCTATCCTTGATACCAAGCTCATTCGCGAGCAGTCTGAGCTGATACACTTTCTTGGAGTCCTGGTCATCTCGGACGCTGCCGATGAGAACAAGCCGTGCATTGAGCGCGGCCTTGCTCTTGGTCTTGGTAAATTTGGAAAAGGCTTGCATAATCAACTGGTGGTTCTTCTCTGGCCGAAACTGCGCAATGTACACAATCACCTGTTCCCGCTTCGTCTCACTCGCTTGAGATACCTCAACTTCCTGTTCAAGTTCACGCACCGCCACTGGAGGGTAGACAACAGCGATGGGGTTGTCGCGATCTTTGTGGAGTCTGTTCGGTCCCCAAAGGCTCTTGATATGTGCCTGAGTCCAGCTCGAGTTGGTCATGACCACGTCAATGGATGACCCAACCCAAGAATATACTTTGGCAAACAGTCGCCAGTATGTCTTTTTGACGAGACCACGAGTCCCCGCGCCCTGACCAGCATTTACCCCCTGGGATCCCACAGGGGAACTGGAGTCGAGTGAATCGAGCATATCGGTCGAAATAGTCGGATAGTGCACGTAAGCACCTGTTGATACTCGACGAAACAACCATTTACAAAGGCCCAAGGCGAAAGCATAGCCCATTGTGTCAATAAAAATGTCTGGGACCAGCAGAGAAAAGGCGTCCCAGGCCAACACCATTGATCCGAGTGATTGCCCGACTAATGTGAAGTGTGGCCAGCTTGAGGGTAGGACCCAATGCCGCTTTGACAGGTATAAGAACTGGACTGTCGGAGGATGTAGATGAATATTAAATCTGCTCTGAACGCGAATGTGAGCTTTTCACCCTCCTGTTATCTCCATCCTTTGTTCCTTTTTTCTTTGTGTCGTCAATCGTGAAGAAACATCACTGGCGGGGAAACTCACTTTGACACGATGCAGAATGGCCTCTTTTTTGACTTCATGATCGCCAGTGTAAACCACGCACTTGGCTTTCGGCCATTGGTCCTGAGTGGCGCGAATCGCAGCCCATAGCACCCGTTCTCCGCCGCCTCCAGCGTTGCTGCGATGACATGACTCTTTAGTGATGCATCTCCGGACGGAAGAGGTTGAGCCTGCTTACCAAAAGGGATGAAAAAATCCGATAACACCGTCCCAATCCTTGTGGGATTGACAGTCTTTATCCCCAGACCTCTGGCTTGTCTTTCCACCCAGAACTTTACAGTCGTCGCTCGGAGTGAGGTTGGAGGCGGCATGCGTTTTCGAGTATTGCTTATCCTCTTCGTCCATGACGGCGATGAGCCGGGCCCGCCGGCCCTCGGTGTTCTTGCGCAGAATGAAGCCCAGAAGTCGGCCGATTCGACGGATGACAACAGGCGCCAGGAGTGGGAGAAGTAGCGGGGCCGATGCCACAAGAAGCAACATGACGGAAAGCGTTCTGGGTTCCAGCCCTGAAGAAGAAAACGGCTTGCCACCGGCTGGGAAGTTTGTGGAAGTTTCGGCCATGGCCAAGGGAGCTTTCCGGAGAGAAAGAATCTGCTGACAAGATAATTTCTGGCGACGAAGGCTGCTGCTGTCTCGTCTAGAAACGCCAACGGCAGGCAAGATGTTTCGATTTATCGAATCGGAATGGTCATCTGACGAGGACTGTTATGACGGGGCATTGCTGGCATAGACCAACTTTCGACGAGACGAGAGGAGAGGACAGGACAGGAGGGAGATGGAAGCAGCCAGGGCTGGTAAATATGAGGAGTGCACTGCCGCAGGCCAAGCCCAAGCTTCCTTGTGTCAAACGAAAAGACGGACCAGACGGCAGGACTCGTTAAGGTGAGCTGTGCAGATTGAGGTCCCTGGCGTGCATGTGATCCACATGCTATTTGTTCATTAAGCCTCCAGGAAGATCATCCCGAACCGAAAAGGGGGGGGGTTTGGGTTGGCGCTGCTAATTGAGTGGCTGATGAAGTGACCAGGCCAGGCCAGCCAGACCAGACAAGCCAAACTTACATACACACTCAGGCACTTGAAGCTACCCAGCTGGACCCCGTCACGTGTGGAGACGCAATGATGGACGGACACCATTGGTTGGCGATGGGGCCAAGCGCCCTGGTCAGAACGCGACGCCGATACGATGCTTGCCATCATTCGCTTATCATCCACGATCGTTTGACTCAAGCAGGACACCTTGGATTGTGCCCGTGTCACTGTTGCATCTTGCCTTCTGCATCTTGCACAGTACGCAACCGGTGCCGTCAACATGCCATGCCAGCCGAGGAATCTTCATTGTCGACCAACAGCTCCACTTACCTGTACATACAAAACCCACTGTGCATACATACGGGAATACAGAATACAAGTGGGGCAGGGCCCAGCCAGCTCCGCAGCTATCAAAGAGTAGACGAGAATGGGCTTTTCAAGTATCGCTTTTGCTTTGCGTTGGCACCGGTCAACTCGGCATATATGCTTCAACAAAAACATGCATCATACCTGAAGTATAATTCACTCTTCATGCTCGAGTAGGACGAAATTCTGGCACTGACTGGTATATATTAAAAAAAAAAAAAAAAAAAAAAAAAAAAAGCTCCTTTGGTGCACGTCCCAAACTGACGATGATCATCCCAAGGTAGCTGGAACCTAGTCCGGCGATGACGCACGCGCTGCATCTCAAGTTGACTTATCTTGCACGCTAGCAACCAAGCTTTTCTTTAAGCCGGATGAAATCACTCGTCATCGGCCATGTTGATGCTCAAGTACAGACATTGGGCGGACGGTGGGCGTTCTACCATGGAAATAGAAAAAGTCAGCCGCCCCCCCTTTCGCCGACAACTCTCGCAAACAAGCAGCATTAGCAGCTTCGTCAGGATCCCACATAAGAAAGCAGCAGCAGCTTTGGAACTTGGACTAAATTGCCTGCTCTTCTTGCGCCTGGTATGCCGATAAATGCGGCTGGCATAAGGCTCTGGTAACCCTTGTACGACCGCCGCTCGATACTCAACACCTTGCAAGAATCTCCGAGCCAGCTCAACGCCTGTGGTCTTCTTTGCCTCTTTGCACGAGTGTGTAGCCGCAAGAAGAAGGGCCAACATGAAGTCAACCGCGTTGACAATGTTCTCTGCTGCCATTGGTGCCGGAGCCATGCAGTTTCAGACGCCGCTCTACTCCTCTTATTCTTTTAACCCCTTGGAGCATCTCGCAGGAATTGCGCCCTACTTCGAACCCGCCGATCCTCCGCGAGATCCAAAGCCGCCCCAGGGCTGCTCGGTCACCAGAGCGGCGTATCTTGTGCGGCACGCGGCAATCAATGCAAACGATTTTGACTATGAGTCGTATCTGGAGCCTTTTCTTCACAAGCTCGGTAACACGAGCTTGGACTGGGCCAAGATTCCTCAGCTTTCTTTCTTGGCGACTTGGGAGTCTCCGTCCCTTGCCGAGCAGGAGTTGCTGACCAGGACCGGCAAGGTTGAGGCCGCCCAGCTCGGTCTATCCATCTCGTATCGCTATCCGAAGCTGAGGCTGCCACAAAGAGTTTGGACCTCGACCGCCGAGCGCACCGTCATGAGCGCCAAGAACCTTGTCCGGGGGCTTGAGATGGATGAGAGGACCATCAACGTCGTCGAGATTGCCGAAGGCAAGGAGGAAGGCGCCGACAGCCTGACGCCCTACAAGAGCTGCAAGGGCTTTTCCGGCTCCACGGGATCCAAGCAGCAGAAGCAGTATGTCGAGGCTTACACTGCGCCCATTATCAGCCGCCTCGAGACTCTTGCTCCGGGCTTTAACTTTACGCTCAGCGATGTGGTGGCCATGCAGGCCATGTGCGGCTATGACACCGTCATTCGCGGCTCCTCGCCCTTTTGCTCGACTGACCTATTCTCGCCTGACGAGTGGCTGCAATTTGAGTACGGCCAGGACATTCTCTACCACTACAATACCGGCTACGGCAGTCCGTACTCTGGTGCAATCGGTTTCCCGTGGCTCAACGCGACAATGGGCCTCCTATCTGCTGAGGCCGCGGCTCAGGATCTGTATATTTCATTCACTCATCGCGAGCTACCCCCGACTGTGCTCGTGGCCATGGGACTCTTCAACAACAGCCAATTCTCCGGCGGTAACGACGTGAACGCCACGATGCCTCTGAATCAGATCAATAACAACCGCGCCTGGGTCTCGAGCCGCATCGTTCCGTTCCTGTCAAACATTGCCATTGAGCGCATGAACTGTACTACCAACTACGGTGTCGCCTCGTCGCAAGCTCAGAACAAGAATGGAAGCAATCCCCTTGACTCCGGTGCAGCGACCACGTATTACCGGGTCCTTCTCAACCAGAGCCCTCAAGTCTTGCCTGGCTGCTTTGACGGTCCAGGCCAGAGCTGCTCAGCCGACGGCATGCGCGAGTTTTTGCAGCACAGAGGCGACATGTTTGGCACTTATTCGTCCACTTGCGGAAATACGTACCAGAATTCGACTGACTCGGTCTCCTTCTACACCAACTCGAATAACGGGACTACCGTGAGCAAGAAGAGGAAGTAGGGCAAGTCAGAGGGGTACGGAAGCGGGAGCAGAGTGCTTCCAGTTTGAAGCTTGAATCATGTCGAAATGATGGGGTGTTTATACGGTCTAATAAAATAATGTTTCAACGATTGTGATGTGTTCGTTACTATTCAATCAGAAGGGGGTATTTCTGATGAAATTGATGTACAAAAATACAGATATGATAGAGGCTAGGATATTTAGAATATACATAGTACATACAGTATGCCCTAGTAAACGAACCAACGCAGACGTGTGGGTGGGTCTTGACCGTCGACGTCCCTGCCCGGTGCCATGCTGGACCAGACCTCACCTCTCGACTCCAAGTCACAGAAATCTATTTCCATCCACTGTCCATCCACTGTCCATCCTCACGACCGTCTCCCGGACGCCATGGCACAGCATGTGCCTGCCTCATAGATGCGCGTCCCGGATCGCGCTCCCCGCAGCAAGAACCCGCCGTCATGCCACGCCCCCCTCGCCACGACGATTTCATCTCAGCGCCGTAGGCGACGCCGTCGTGGCCACAGCAGACGGCATCTCGACGATACACAGCGCCGGCGTACCGTGGTATCTCTCCATCCCGCTCGTCGCCGTCGCCGTCAACTTCACCTTCAGACTTCCCATCCAGCACTACACGCGGCGGCTCGTCGTCCGGCGCAACGAGCTGAACCCCCTCGTCTCGGCATGGAGCTCCCGCCACGCGGCATCTTTGTCCCGAGCATCCGCGCCCGCACAGCGAGGCGATGCCGAGCGGCTCTGGAGACTCCGCGTCGCGGGGCTGACGGAGAAGTCGCGCCGCAGGATCTACAAGACCTGGGGCGTCCAGCGATGGAAAACACTGGCTCCGTTCCTGAGCATGGTGCCCTTTGTGGTTGTGTCGGAGGCGCTGCGACGGCTGTGCGGTGCGCCCACCGGCTGGCTCAGCCATAAGATTGGGCTGGCGAGCATGGCTGATGATTCCGTCCTGGGGACCACGCTGTCGGATACGAGCGGGCTGTTTGACGCGCAGCTCGCGCAGGGCGGTTGTCTGTGGTTCGTGGACCTCACGGCCATGGACCCTTATTACATTCTTCCGCTGACTTGTTCGGCATTACTGGCGCGCACCTCGTGGGGCCGCCTGTCCAAGGACCAACTCAGCGCCCTTTTCAGTCTGGACGGACCTTTGTCATCATCATCGTCGTCGTCTTCTTCTTCTTCTTCTTCTTCCTCTCCTGCCGGCACGACGGGGATAATTTCCCCAATGGCCAGGATCCAGAAGAGCATCGGGCGCGTGCTGCTGCTGATGCCGTTGTTTCCCATCTTGTTTGCCGATCTACCGAGTGCGATTTTCTTATACTGGGCCACGACGTTTGCTCTCAACGACGTCAATGAGACTATCTTGCAAAAGTTTGTGCCCAAGCGCACTCCCACGCTGAAAATGATTCGGCGGGTACCACCTGCTTTGCCGTACCTGAGGGGGGGAGAACAATAAAGAAATAATGGGATACGCTGTCTTCACTATGAACCAGGCACAATAAATTTAAAACTGTATCAGTAAATGTATTTTTTTTAGGGCAGGGCTCAGGCAGAATATTCTTTCTCTTTAGTTATGTATATTAGACAAAACAACGGGACGTCCGGAAAGGGAAAAATGCTAACCGTCTTGTACTACGTTCAAGATCATCATGAGGCTGCATATATAGTAGAAGAAGAAGAAAAAGACAAAACAAAAAAAAAGAGGTCAAAAAAGAAAGAGAGACCACGCCTCGCGCCTCAACTCCAATAAGTGCGACAACCGAACAACCGAGACATTTACAAATCGGTGACAGCGACAATACAGGCTATCACGGGTGAGTTTGGAAACAATAGAGCCTCGTGCCCTCGCACCCTCCTCCGTCACATTAACCTAAAACGACAGCCAGAATCACAATGGTCAGGATGACGGCCAGTATCAGCAACAAACAGCAGCTCTTGTTACGCGCAGCCTTTTGATACCGCGCCGCTTGTCGCGTCTCCCGATCCGCTTGCATGGTATGCTCGTGCGTTCGGTCCACGTTGTCCGCCAAAGTCATGATGCCAGCATCCTGCTCTGCCACAATGTGTGCCACCTGCGTGAAGAGTACGTTGAGATCCCCGACGCCTTGTTCAATGTTGCGAATTTCCTCTTCCCGCTCGATAATGAGGCTTTCCTGGAAGTCCACCTCGTCTTGCGGCGCCAGCTGCGTGAGTTCCTGCTGCTGAAAGAGGAGAAGCTGCTGCTGCTCTTGGTCCTGGTAGTTGCTGCTGTCGCCGCCGCCGCCGCCTTGGACGTGGGCATCGGTTCCGTGCGCGGCACGGGCTGCGCTGACAGAGGCCTTTTCCTTGTCGAGGGCCCGTCGTTGGAGATCTTGAAACTCTTGCAGTGCCGCTTGGAAGTCGCTTGATACCTTGGTCTGTTCATATTTTTGTTGTTTCTGGAAAGAAAGGGAAAAAAAAAATATTAATTTTCGGTACACCAAACCTGCCTTGTTTGTACTTCTGCCCATCCTCGGAGGAAAAAAAAACATACCGTCAAGTCGTCCCATGTTTGTAATCGCTTAACGCCCTCTCCGATTTCTCGGCATAGTTCGCGCGTCGCTTCCAGGCCCTTGTTCACCCGCTCCCGCAGACGAGGGTTGTCCTTTTTGGTGCCTAGGGAGTTGACGCCCTTTGAGAGGTCGCGGTTGCTGACCAGCAGCTTCTGAAGTTTGTTCTTGAGATCAAACTGGAGGGTTTGGAACTCAGGGTTGTCACTGTAATTGCCTGGACGGCCGGACTCGAGATTGGAAAGCCGGTCGTACGACATGCTGGGGCTTTGGGATGCGATGCGACGCGATGCAGTGCGGGCGACGGGGAAGTCTAACGGGGACAAAGGACGCAACAAGTCTAAATGAAGCTGTCGTCGAGATGTTGCGGTCGCCGGCTACACGGTGATGGAGGTTGGCAATTTCCAAGTTTGATGACGGAACCAGACCGCGGATGTGTGATGAGACATCCAATGAATGGCAGGCACTACGGCGGTGCAGCCTGGCGTCGTCGCGTCCAGTCACAGCAGACCAGATCAGAATTGACTGTGGCGGCGGACTGCCGTGGGAGCGGCTGCTGGGAGACGCTAGGGGTGGATCCCTGCCTTATATCGCCACATGATTGGCAGGCCCTGGGCGGATTCCAGTGCCGGTGCAAACCGTCTGGATTGTGATTTATCTGTGGTGACTGGATTTATTTTGATTTCAATCTGAGAGAGACCGTCCGACCAGCTAGACCTCACCAGACTTCTCACGGCATCTAGCCAAACACCACCACCGTCTCCTCCCGCCCAGGCAATGCGCATGCGCCATCGTCATGGCCGGCGCTCCAGTGCGAAGGGCTTCCTACAAGGACACTCTGCAGCCTGCTCTGCATAGGCGTTTCTCATCCACTGCCATCCTTCTGCTGGCCGTTTCCTATCTGGAAGCTCTCCTCCTGGCGAACTGGAGCTCATGTTGGTCCATCACCATCACCATCACCATCACCATCACCACCGCCACACCATCACCGGCAAGCACAAAATCTATCATCATCCGTCTTCACTGTCACTAACTCGACTTTCTTGTTGTTGGCAGATTTCTGGTCATGGTTTCCATTCGGCCCCGCAGGCATTCGGGCCTTGCTCATCTTCGCGTGCGGCCTCTCGATTCTCATTCTCCGCATTGCGCATTACCACGCCGGTCTGAAAACCACCGAATCAGGCTTGCACACCCTCAGTTCCTCCCTTCTTAGCCTTTCGACGTACGAGACCGGTTTCTGGTACGGCATCTCGAGCTTCCTTTTCTGCCCCGTCTTCCTCTTCTCCATGTCCGACTCTGCCAACTTGAGATGGATTACCTACTTTAGTGGCGATCGACCCCGACTCAACGAACGACCGCTCTTTTTTGCATGCTACCTCGGAGTCTGCGCTCTTTTGCAGACAATCAACCATTATCGAGTCGACATCGACCGCTTGAACTTTGGCATCTCGAGGCGCAGTTCGGCTGCACAGCAGAAAGGCCTGGGGTTCCTGCCGAGGCCCTTTCAGACTGTACTCTTGAAACTCCCCAGCGTGTTGGGCCGATGCGCGCGTCAGGCCTTGTCGGCCGTGCTGATTTGTCTGATCTTGTATTATCTGGTCTTGCGCTCGTTCGCTTGGAGCTGGACTTTGACCTTGCTGCGAACGTTGTACAAACTACCGCGAACAAGCGTCCTGCCGTCGACTTTTCCCACGGACCTTTATCTTCTGGCGCGCTGCTTCTATGCTGGGACTTTGATGAACTTTGTCTGGTCATCGGGCAATACTGCATTCTCTGTCTTCATGGTCAGAGAACCGCTTAAAAACGACAATCCATTGACATCTGAGTCCAAGGACCCCAATGGCAGCTTGTTGAATGGACTCAGGAGCAAGAAATTATCAATCAAGGTGACTTGAGGCGTCTTCCTCCCCCCCCTCTTTTCTCTTTACCACTTGTTTTCTTGAGAATCCTATTCACTAACCTTTCCCCTTCTTCCTATGATAAGTCATTCGCATTCTGGGAACTGTCACTCATTGCACAGAATTTTGAAGCTCGGCGCCAGGCCATTTTCTGTGATATTGATCGCAAGGATGGCCCGATGTGGTCGCAAGTCTACAGTCTATGTATGGATCTGCTAAAGCAAATCGAAGATCGCGTCGATGAGTACGGCAAACCCCCGCCTTCAGCCGCTGCGCAACCCGCTCAAGTTACCCAGCCCAAACAGCGTGCATCTGCCCCCCTCCGAAAGGATCCTATTTTTACTGCGACTGGCGAGACTACTGGACTTTTGGGCGGAGTAGAAAAGGCTCTAGACCAGATCGCGAGAGCTCCCGGGGCATCGCCTGTTTCGGAACTCAGTCCCTTGGCCAAGAAGACTTGGCGAGACACCAAGGACAGAATGCTTTCTAAGGAGCAGCAAGAGGCTTTGTCTCCCGAGCACTTGCGAAGCGAGATTGGCAAATGGACCACGACTTTCATGCAGATTGAAGTCATTGGAGCCCTTTTTCGTCATGACTTTCGCACACGTCTGACGGGGGTGGTCATGGGCAAACCTTACGCGGAGCCCGAGCTGTACATGAATGCCATACAAGCCCTTTGCCATCTGTCCGTACACAGTCTCGCAGAAGATCAATTTGGCAATGTGCACAGGGACGTTCCGACCATTATTCGTACATTCATAGTTCTCATACGCAAAGTGGAGGGCCTCAAGGAGGAATTCCCGCAGCATTGGACCGATCCATCCGGAAGCAGAGACTCTCCAGAAATAGATGAGCTTCTGGATGCTTTGAGGTCCGGGCTAGAACAGATTGTTACCAAATTTGAGCCCTTTAGTTATGATTTACGGTTGTCTCTGAGCGATTTGCGCCTGGCCAAGGAGGTCATGGTGAAGCCCAGACGAGAGGAACCGGCACCTGTGGAGGAGAAGAAGGAGCCAGCGACCAAGCCAAAAGCAGTCGAGGCAAAGAAGTCGGAGTCTTGGAGAGGGCAGCAGCGTAGAAGTTCGAGAAGACCTGAGATGGAGCAGGTAAGATGAGATGGGGGGGGGGAGGGGTTCATGGAAGAGAATACATGTCTTAGGAGAAGACGCAATGTCGGCCAGGGGGAGCTGAGTATGATGGGCGAGGAGGAAGACGGAAGACGGACAAATAATTCCACGCACGTGAGAATGGCGCAAATGTGTATGAAGGAGATGAGACAAATAACATGAATGCGACAGCTGAAACTTTTTTTTTAAAAAAAAATTGAGATTTTTTTCTGTCTTTTTACCTCTCTCGCTTCCTCTTTTGTTTTGTTTTGTTTTGTCGTGTTGTTGTTTTTTTTGGTCCCCATGCGTGCCATGTGGCGCAATCCTAAAGTCTCAACCAATTTCATTCGACAGCCCCATGCTGCGCGCGCCCAAGATCCACTTTAAATACCAGACCAGACTCCATCCATGTCACTTCTTCCTGTTCCAGCTGGCCAGTCACAACCAGCTTGGCCTGGCCTCTAGCCTCCAGCTTGACCGTTCATTTCCCGGTTTGCGTGTGTGTGTGTATGTGTGTTCTTTTTTTGTTCCGTACAAACAACGACTTGACATCGGTTTCGCGTCACCAGCCCTGCCATCCACGCACTTCTGTCCAGATGAACAGGACTTTACGAACACTTTATTAGCCATGCTTTCATCTCCACCCGGTATTGCTCCATCCTCGAGGCTTGGGACGCTGTCGTGGGAAGAACGAGAGAGCTGCGGCGCCCTGTTCGTCCTGCAGTAGCCAGACGGCTAGCCAGCTCGCCGGGCGTGTTGTTGCTCTTTTTCTTTTTTTTCCCTTTGTTTTTTTGCGGCTGGGGAATCCAGGAAACGTGGTCGAGATACGAAACGGATACCTCCAGGGAAAAGGAAAAGGGGGGGAGAAGAAAGGAAGGAGAAGGGAAGGTGAAAGAGCAGAAATCATAACATGCAATACCGTCGCCTGTTTTTCCGCATCCTCTACGGATCCATCTATACCCTCCTTTTTCTCGTCCTCGTCGGCCTGCTTCTGATCACACCGGGCGACGCCATCCAGCGGTCCCTCCGCAATGGGCAAAACTACAATGTTCTCATCCTGACCATCTCATACGTCGTGACGGCCATGACAGTGGCGTTTGTATACATGCTACGGCTGTACATCAACAAGACGGCGCTTGCGGCCATTCCGAAGGCGTGGGTACCCATCGAAAAGGGCGACGTCAGGGAGGCGGTCTACAGGATGATACAGAGTGGGCTCGGACGCAGTGCGATTATTGCGTATGCGGCGAGGCCCCGGGAGCACACGATTGAATTGGGCGGGACGCCATCGTTCGGTGCAGGCGACGACGACAAGGACGGGGGCGAGCAGCAGAGAGCAGAGGGCACATGCAGGAGGACCAAGGCGAAGACGGTCACGATCGCCGAGGACGCGGGCTTGTCGCTGTCGATGCTGATGCAGGGACGACCTGTGTGGGGTGAAATCGAGCACGATGGGTGGGCGTCGCCAATGTCGACTGATTTGCGCAATCTGCAATACAGCAGTGTCGTGTGCGAGCTGCCGAATCTCATTGAAGCCAAAGCGCTTTCTCTGGCTCATGCCACGCCGTCTGCAGAGACGACCGTTTTGCTGCAACGCGTACCCTGCATGACAATGCCAGACTACCTCGACCACCTCTCCAGCGTGGGCGTTTTGCCGCCCGTGGATGAGGAGACGACGACGCTCTTCCTCGCCCGGTATGAGTACGCGCGATACTCCAACCGCCCCTTGTCCAACCAGCTCTTCCGGGAGCTTATGCATCTATTCGCCGAGGTCCTGCGCGCCATGAAGCCTCTCGATCCCGACGTCCTGCAGTTCTTGGATGAGGACGGCAACGACGAAAACGACACCAGCTATGGCTGGGGTCCCTCGGAAAGCGACGCAGACATTGACAACGACGCGCCGCTCGACACGAACCCTCCGTCTCCGCGAAGCATCATGTCTCGTAGCACGATGAGTTCCATGCGCCGCGACCCGCGACCGCCGTCCATGCGGACGATGTCCACTCACGCCCGCAGCTTCCGCACTGCCCGCAGCTTCCGCACCGCTCCCAACACCCCTGGGAGCAGGAAAACGAGAAGAGGCACAGGCTCTGGTATAGGCATGCTGTCGAGGACATCGAGCGGCGACAGCAGCATTGGCCCGCAGCAGCACACGGTGACAATGCAGCCCTCGAGTTCGAGTCTTTGCTCCAGGAGCACAATGGGGAGCAGTGGCTCTGGATCTGTCATTCGTCTTGCGACGAGGGATGACCCGGATGCACTTCCCTATGTATTGAATCTACGACCCACGGCATGAAAAGATGGCTGGGGCACATCCATTCATTTTTCTTGTCTTTTTTTCTTGTCTTTTTTTCTTTGTTTCCCATACCCCCTCGTGGGTTATCATTGTATATTTTAAGCTTTTTTCCAACTCTTTTTCTCGGCTAGTGGGTTCTTTCATCAACATTTGATTATCTGGCGTTTCGGAGATGATTGCTTAACATGGAAGCTTTTCATTTTGTTATTCCCCCCCTTTTGTTCTTTCCTGGCATAGCGAAAGTGAACTGGGTTTAAGATGCAAACACTGTCCTTGTATTGGCGATGGGCGCGAGTTCGATATCCCTATAGTAACCACATAGTCCGTTTGTATTGTTTGTTGCGTAGTAAGCGCGCACGGGCCGTCCTGAAACAATTAGAAACAATTCTCACACGAAACGTGTGTGCCGAAACATCTGGTTCGCAGTCTCCCCTAAACACAGCAGGGACGTGTCTTGGACTCGTGCAATGCCAAATGCCGGCTTTACTGCTCCGCCTTCCAAGCTTCAATGTCCAGCCAGCACGCGCTTCCAGTCCCTGTGTCTTAGAGGCTTGGAGGGCCAATCAGGTCCAGCGCAGCCCACAGCCTCGTCTTCGACGAATGTGGCCAACGTTACCTTTCTGCGTGCGTGCAGTAGCCACGTCAGGAAAGCTCTTATCTTATCTTATCTTATCTTATCATCCCGCGTCAGAGTAGTCAACCTATTCTCCCTCCCAGCAATTCGCTTGCATTTTAATTTTCTTATATTTCTCTCTCTCTCTCTCTCTCTCTCTCTCTCTCTCTCTCTCTCTCTATTATTTCTGACGACGAGCTGCGCCGAGAATTGGTGTGTATTGCTTTCAGAGTATAGTCACCGGCACTGTCGTCGGAGGTATCCTTTGTTCAATTGCAATTGCAATTGTCGCATTCGCATTCGCATTCGCAGTCGCAGTCGCAGTCGCAGTCGCAATCCTGGCCGTAACGACACTACAACCTCGACCGTTTTCGACCGCAATCGCAAATCGCACCTACACGCCAATTCTGCGAGGCACATCTTTTCTCTGAAATTGAGGCTCAGAAATAGCAAGCCAATAAATAAAAATCGAACATTGATAGGAAAGAGAGGCACCATAGAATTTAAGCCTATTAAAAAAAAAGAGGAATTGCGTGTCGAGGAAAATAATAGGGAAACACACACACATATACATACACATACAGGGAGAGAAAGCACTCGCAATAGTCACATCCAAATGCCTCCGTCAAACCAACCATCGACGGCCCTCCCCCTGGCCACGAACCGCGCCGCGCTCTCCAACAAGATATCCCTGCTGCTCTCGCAACGTACCTCGCTTCTCAGGTCGCTCAACACGAGGACCAGCGCCGGCGAGGACAAGACGACACAATCAGACACAGCAGGCACAGCGGGAAACCGCCACGGTTCCGACGACGACGACTTCAAGGCGGCGGCGTCAAGACCAAACGACGGCGTGGGCTACATACGTGGCCCGGACGGCGACAAATCACCGCCCGAGAACGCCCTTCTCCGAAACCGCATGATGCCAGGAAAGAGGAAGAAGGGCGCAGGCCCGCACCAGCGCCGCCCATGCGACAGCGAGAGCGACAGCGACGAGGGACGCGCCTCTCTCGGCCGCGCGAAGCGCGCCAAGTCCTCCGCCCATACCGTTCACGCGCACCCCGACGAGAAGCACGACGCCAACACACACGACGCAAGCGTCACGTCGCGACGGGGCGCAAACGAGCCGCACGCCGCGCGGCTCCAGGACGGGACATCCCCGGTATCTCAGGAAGTGGAATCGCGAGACGAGCACGATGACGGCCCTAAGAGCAGGAAACGGAAGAGGAAAAATAGGAACACGAAGGACGAGTGAATGGGAGTGGTCTTGATACCTACTGATGACTGCAAGGGACGCGACTTGCCATCATCGAAAGGGGGTTTACTGCTGACGGGTGTGGAATTGAATGGAGGTCAAAAGGGGGTGGGGATGCCATGTCAGGATAAGCGAGCGAGTATGGATTTGAGTTTTTTTTTTTTGTAACTTTCTGTATCTGTCATCTTTGAGAGGCTTTTGGTTGTGCTATGTATCATGGTTATTATATGTGATGGATCTGGTCTGAGCATTTTGTGAAACCCGGGAACATTTCTCTTTTTAAATCCCCTGTTTACGTCCTGTAGATAAAAGCCACACAACTATCATAACTTGAACGGCTCCCCGAATGCAAACCACACGATACAATGCCACATTCAACCAAAGCACATGCTCACTTCATCACAACCAGCAGCATCAGATACAAGGGGAGAAGAAACGGGAAAATAAAAAGAAATCCGCCGCTTCAGATGCACGGAAAGTTTCAATTATGTGACTGCTTTTTTTTTCTGATGGTGTACAAAATACATATTAGAATGACAAGTGCATCGATAAAGCCAAGAACAATGACAAGCCCCTTCCGGATTTTACAATTGGATGTGGTTACATTTCAGCCACATCTGGGGTTTTCCCGACGCCTGCTTTTTCCAAAAAAGAAAACAAAAGAAAAGAAAGAAAAAAAAAAGAGTAAGAAAGAAAAATAAGGAAGAAAACAAAATGATGTGTTCATATATGCCACAGTTTGGCTCGATAAAATAAATGATATGCCAATGTCTCCCGTAAGACTGGAAGTAAATGTCTCGAAATAAAAAGAGAGAAAAAAGAAAGCGATCCGACGTGTAGCCGTCCTTGAAATCGAGTCGAAACGATGGGAATTGGTTTACCGCCAATTGTTTGGCGCAAGTAATCCGGTGGTCTGACATCACGCGTACGACTTTGAATTTTTGACTGAGTAGTATAGTCATCTTCTTTCCATAGGTTTGCCCGTTCCTGACCTGCACCATGAAGTTGGACTGAACAAGTTCTGGCAAACACAAAAAAATGGAGGCATCATGAAAAGAGCTTGTTCATACCGCTCTTCCTGAAAGACCATCTTCCGGCAGCCAGAAAACAATGCAACGTAGAGGCCAAAGCTGAAAATATTCTATTGCATCCGTTTTCGCTTTCTGTCATCTTCTCCACGGGCGACCTCGTCTTCGCCTGACCGTTCCGCGGTGTCACTTGGGTTGAGGATATGAGCCATGCTGCCTCTTCGGGTCGGCGGCGCCGAAGACTCCTTGAATATTGATATCTTGGTGTCTCTGCTTCCCGCGCCATTCCAAGACCATCCACCAAAGGCATCTCCTCCATTATTAGCACCATTCGCATAAGGATGCGGCAGCAACGGAGGTGGCGTGGACGGACGGGAATGTGGGTAAGAGTGCGATGCTGTTTGCATTGAGTAGGTGGAAAATGATTCCCTGATACGCTGGTCTTCGAATCCGACTCGTCCAGGCGATGGTGGCCACGCAGCTGCTACATTGGGTGAAGGGAAGGGCGACGCTCCTGGTTGCCAGCCATGAGCTCGAATGTCGGCAGCAGTGTGCCTTCGAACAAGGTTGCTGTTGCTGTTGCTGTTGCTGTGGATATTGAGATAACTACTATTGTTGATGCTGCTGCTGCCCGGCGGAGTTTCAACATTGGAAAGCGGATGGGGGGGCCCAGGAGGCGGCGGAGGAGCCGCTGTGTTTCGGAGGGGGGATGACTGTGTCGTGCTGTTGCCCCCGATGGAACCATAAGGACGCCGCGAGCCGATTGATAGAGTTGACGGGACAGTCGGCCTATACAAAGGTTGACCACGAGCTTGTGGCACTGTGTGCATACCGGGGCCACCGCCAGCAGACCGCCTGGAATCATCTTGTGGCAACTGCCTCGGGGAGACTGGCGCGTGATCGACGACGCTAAAATATGGCTGTCGGACGTTGAGAGGAACTTCATGTAGTTCGTCGCCAGACCTCAGCATGTCTGCTTGTCTTTGCATCTCCCCTTGCATTATCATTACTGTAAAAGTTTCTAGTCAGCAAGCATGTACATATACGCAAAGTCAGTGACGGCAAGCCAGATGGGAGGAGAGAAGGCTTTTCTTCTTCTTTCTTTTCAACCGTACCATCTCTATGTACGGCGCTTTCGGGGGGCACCAGTGTTAACATGGCTCGGGATAAATCCTGGTTAGAGCTCAGTAGGCATCCCAGCGTCTCCATAGCTCCTTGATATTTCACATGCATATAGTGCGCATGGTCCTCACTTCTTTGTAAGCGAAGATTCATATCGTACAGCATATGTTCTAGATTGGCAACGCGGCCATCTATGGTATCTGAAGGAATCGGACTGGGCTCGACGGGCGCGCCGGATTGCGACGAGCTCGACTTGGAAAAATTCGCTTCGCGATGAACTAAAGCTTGCCGGCTTGCTCGTCTTTTGATGTCGCGCAATGCCGCGATATCCCCGCGCTTGAAGCTACCGTTTCCGTGCTTGAACTCCCACAGAGTTTTTTCTGGATCCGCAGTATGAAAGACATCTCGTTCTACACAAATCATGAGTATCTTGAGCATGGACAGCTGAAGAGAAGCAAATATATAAAAAAAAAATCAAAAGAAATCGGCAGAAAAATGGAGCATGTTTTTTTTTCTCTCTCTTTCTTTTTACCTTTATGAAAACCGTACATGTTCAGCTGTCGAACAAAAGACGAAATATTGGTATGCTTGAAGTATTGCCTGCTCATCGCGATTAGATCGTATACGCAGGCGATTACATGCGCACATAAATTCGTGTTTCCTCTTCTCCATCTTTTTCAGGTACACGTACGCTAATACTTTGGAAAAGTCTGCAGTGGGATACATGACGAAGCTTTCCGCATTCGCAGACCATGATATTAAGTGCTGAATCTTAGGATCTTCCAGCATACTATTAATATGATTAGCCCAAGAGTTCTGCTGTAAATATGTTTTTAAGAAAAAATCTTTGGACTCCACGTTGAGCCCCTGTGCGAATGAGAAATCTCACTTATATAATTTGTGGATGAATGCTGTGTGAACGGCCTTCGGCTGATGTCCCGTCAGGACTTCTTGAGAAGGAGCTGGCATATTGGATGGAGATAAGCTGGGGACGCCGTGGTCATTTGCTGATGAATGTTTCGACCGGTTGCTTGACTTTCCATTCCTTCTCAATTCGACAGCATGGCTCGGAATGGGAGTCGTAGGAGCAGAGGTGGTGTCCATGGCATCGAGAGCGGAGGCGGAGGTGGTAGAGGACATGGTGATGGCGAGCGTTGGGATAGGAACAACGCGAGTCCCCATTGGCCCTTGCCGTTCGTTTTCTTGATTCGCGATGAAGGTCTCTCTTGTCCGAGGGAGGATGAAGGCGGCCTTCATTTGCGGCTTTGAATGGTGACGGGGTCAGTACAATTGGCCACAGCAGGTCGAATATCGCAATACGCATTACATCACAAAACTGTGGCCCGTGAAGCACGGGCACAGTGGCAGGGAAGAGGGCGGGCCAGCTTACTACATCTCTCTCCCTCTCTCTCTCTAAATCTCTCACTCCACCGTGACGTGATGCACAGCGGCGGGAGCTAGGAGGACAAAGGAGTCGGGAGGGAGGGGCCGGGGCCAAGTAGAATGAATTGGAGCAGTCTCGTCAGGCGAGCGATGCGCAGAGCGCAGCTTGGACGAGGTAAACGGGCGATGACCAAAAAGTAGGCGGAGGAGCAGGAGCAAGAGGGAGCACGAGGACGCGTCAAGAGAATTGCGATGAGAGCTTGCTGCCGCTTTCCCTGTCGCGCAACCAGCCCGTAGCTCGTCAAGAAGAAATGCGCCGGTGTCGTCAAAACAGGGTCCGGGCTATCAATGGGATTTGTTCTGTGCACAGCTGGAAGCTCGGCTGGCAGCACCGAGGAGCAGCGCCGATGGCAGAACGTCGCGTCGTCGTCGGGTCGTCGTCGCGGAAGCGATGAGGAAAGAATCTGAAGCCCTGGGCGAACAGGAATTGAACGGAGATTGGGTCGGGCGATTATTGGTTCTTGTTGGCTGGCTGGCTGGCTGGCTGGCTGGTTGGTTGTTTGGGAGGCAGGAAGGAGCACTGGAGTAGCAATGTAATTATTATGGCCGCTCTCCTATACTAGTGCAGTCCTATAACAGGCGGAGGTACCGGAGGACTAGCCTGGCCGATAAGGCTTGTGCGACCATGTAGGAAGTGATTGACAGGGAAGGCGCCGTCCACAGGACACAGGACACGGAAGTAGCAGCAGCAGTAGCAGCAACGATTTAGTCTGTCCAGTCTGTCCAGTCTGGTCCAGACGTGGGAAGACTCGTTTCCAAGTCTGCAGCGACTCGACTCGACTCGACTCGTCTGCGTCGTCGTTTCCGACTCGCAAGAAAGACGCAGACCAGGCAGCGTAGCGGGTCGCACGGCCGCTCAAAAAGTGGTCCGTCTACCCCGCCGCTTTGAGACGTACATATTGTGTGCATGTACATACATTATGTGCAGTGGGTGGTGAATGTACATTCGTGTGTACGCTGCATGCACCTGGGTACTTGAATCACCACGCATGGAGGCGGCCTGGATGCATTATGAAATGAACAGGTCTGGGGAGATATATCCAGTGCAGCAAGACAGTGAGGTTTTTTCTTCTTCTTTTTCTTCTTCTTCTTCTTCTTCTTCTTGTTGTTGTTTTTCTTTTTCTTTTCTTTTTTTACTTCTAATTGCTGGTCGTCCGTTCCTCCCAATTCCCACTCAACCACCGGTTTCGAATCTCGGACCGCCGACAGTGGACACCGTTACAGCCCCTTCCTAACCGCGCAAAGCCGACTGACGTACAGTGGGATGTGTACAATATGTATGTGTACGTGCAGAGTCCGAGAGCCAAGCCAAGCAAGTACCTCGTCATGGCTTTCGTCGACTGGGTCATGGCATCCCAACGCGACGCTCCTTTTCGTCTGGCATCAAATGCCACTGTCATGCAGCAGACGGCCCCCCACAGGAGACCGCAGAATGCATGCATGTTCTCGATGATTAAAGCGTCGACATTGTACTCAGCAGACACGAGGGGGGGGTTCTTACTTGGACAGCAGTGGCATGGACAGCAGTGGCAGACCAGGTCATCAATCAGGAGCCGTCGACACACGGAGATTATTCCGTCCAGGCTGTCACAATGCAGGAAACCATCACATTCGCGTGGTAGAGGCCAAGGCAGGCTCTTGCTCTCAACCACAACAAGTTCACAACTCTTCGAGACTCTCCAGACACGGCAAAGCAAAAAGCAAAGCGCAACGCCAGGCTTCTTCCAAACTCTAGTCGGCGGCGGCCAGGTGGGGATGGAGGGGGGGTGTCGTGTCGATCAGGGGTGGCGAGCCAAGACGGTGGGGACGGGCAGTCGTTTGTTCGCAGTCGCATGCGCCGCTAGAAATGAAATCGAATTTGAACGGCCAGGGGCCCCAGGGGCGGCGGACCAGGGGCTGGGCGGGCGGACATGCAGTGCCGGCCTGCAGGAGGCGGCGCCGTGGAAAAAAAAAAGGTGCATGCGAGTCGACAGGCAAAACCCGCAAGACACAGCCAGCCGAGCTGGGCTGCCATGATGATAATTTCTTGCCGCATTCGATCATTCCAACCGGTGCCACAAGCCCACAGCCAGCACAGGCGATGAAGATATCTAGTATGCTGTGCATGAGCCAGTTCCCGTCTCTGACCGATGCTGCCGTGCCAGGAACCAAGGTGTCGGCGCTGACCAGTCGCAGGTGGCGGGCGAAGTGCAGAGGGCGGTGCGACGCGACCGACCAGACCCTCTCGCGCCGCTGCCATTAACAAAAGGAGGCCACGATGCGAAATGCGGATGGTCATCATGCCTACAGTACTGCCCTGCCTGCCACTGCCACTGCCACTGCCACCACCTGCCATCACCTGCCACCTGCCGACACATTGCAGACGCTGCAGATGGCGGCGACCCAGCTCTCGGGAACGCTTGTACCCGGGCTTTTGGGCTCCCCGCACGATGCCTCTTTCCTCCACGGCACGGACTTGCTCTCTTTCCCCGTTGTGCCTTCTGCGCCATGTCCAGAGCCTACTTAGGCCCCTGGGTCAGCACCCCCCCCCCCCCCCCACCAGAGACCCAGGCAAGTTTCGAATATTCCTTCCGTCCAAGAGCGTAAGCCAAAAAAGCCATCAGACATCTGGGCCCCCTGACACACGACGCACGCCGAGTCCTCCTGTGAGCCACGCGTCATTGCGCAACCCTGCTTGACGACAAATGAGGGCAGCTGTCAGGTTATTTTTTGTTTGCCCCGTTATTCGCGATAAAAGCCGCGAGAGGAAAATAGTCAATAAGTGAAAATAGCATAGAACTATCTCTTGACTTCTCATAAACCTTATTATGGAGTTTTCATTTTTAAAAGAAAATGAATAAATGAAAATTCAAAAAAAAAAAGAAAGAAAATCCAAAAATAAAAAGTAAACTACAAGCACCACACGCACTCATTCACCCAGAAAGAAAGCCTCACACGCGTTACACGTTCCCAACAATCCAAAGTCCCCCTTTCTGCGAACCTTGACGGGTTTGAGCCGAAAAGAACAAAATGTACATCATGTATCTCGATGACCTCACGATATACCGTGTATTTGCTACACGTAATCTGCATGCGCGTTGACGAGTAATCTTTTTTCATTTTTTTTTTTTTTCATTTTCATTTTTTTCCCCCATCTTCACTTCCCCCGCCGGCTTCTGCCCCCCCTTATTTTATTAGCAAGGAAAAGCAGCTCTGGTCACGACTCACTTCGTATATCCAACTTGTCTACTTCTCGACTCTCCTGCATGCATTTTATTTGGCGGGACGAAATGGGGAGGGATACCACGGAATGAACGCCGTAGGTGGCCGGCATGGTGTACGCCGACGTTCTGATTGGAGACACACGCGTGACGAAAAATTAAAAAAAGACGTGTCCTTATTGTGACATGCGAATGGGAAACAAGAATATAAAATGACAAAAAACATGAGAGCGCTGCACCGAAATATTGATATCTGCCTTGAAAATGTACTCCCTCATCACATCTCCTCTTCGTCCATGCCGCCGACCCTCTTTTCTCCAATTTCGCGAATCTTGTCCCCCAGGACGGTCCGTCCATATCGCTCGGCAACCTTGCCCGCCGCGTCCATCATCCGCCCTGTTCTGTCGCGCATGAGCTCCACCAGCTCGAGGGCACGCATGCCGCGATCTTCGCCCAGTCGACACTCCACGGCCAGAAGCTGCAGGAGCGTCTTGTCAATCTCCAATTCCATGCGCGAGAGCAGCGACCGCTGTGCGTGGTTTCCAGACGTCGAGTCAACGAGGTCACGTAGTTGAGCGCTTTGAATGTCCCAGAGCATAAACTGCTGCTCGAGTTTCCTGCTCTCCGTGTTTTCGTCTTGTTCATCCTCCCCGTTGGACTCGACGTCGTCGTCATCGTCGTCTTCGTCCATGGCCTCGTCGTCTTCACCGTTTGCTTTGGTCCTGTTCTTTTGCTTCTTCTTCTTCTTCTTTTTCTCCTCCTTGGGTGGTGAGGACAGGGGGATGGAAAAGTCAAATTCGGAGAGGAGTGGACGTGGGAAGTAGGGGTATTGATCGCCTCCCTTGAGGATGATGCAGTGAAATTTGTTGTCTGCTACTGCGATGGGGAAATATGTCTCATTCTTGCGACCGGATGCCAGTCGTGACATCAATTTGGTGTCCAGCAGTGGTACCCAGCTAGCGCGGCATGGCTGCCGCCAGTGTAGGAGCGTGAGTAACGTGCCCGTTGAGTCGTATATGCATGGGTTCTGACGCACGTATTAGCAATAAGAGACAGAGACACAGAGAGAAAAAAGAGCAAGGGGCTGAAAGCAGACGAGGGGTCCCACATACGCCATTGTCTGAGAAAAAGACACTCTTCAGCGTTGCCCCAGGAGGAAGAGCGACAGTGTCCTCGTTCTGACACATCTCATCACGTTTGACATTCTGAATAGTGTACAAAAGCCGTGTCTGCCCATCGGAGCCAACGGGACCGTTTCCAACAGTCAACACATAATCTCTCCAGCTGGCGCACGTCACCATTGGCGAGCTCTTCGGACGATACACCCGATAAGGTATGCCAAACAGCGTGTATACGCGCACGTAGTTGGCAGATGTGGTGACCGTGATAAACGAATCGCTCAACGACATTGCTGTCACGGCTTCGCCCCTCGGCAATTGTGTGCGCCAATCCGCTCGCTGAGTCCAGCTCTCGTGCGGCCTGTAAAAGATGCACGCAGGGATATCATCGACGTCGTCACCACCATTCTTTTTTGGCGGACTGGAAAACAAGGTTCCTTTGTCGTTGAGACATGCCTTGTCGTATAGAAAGGTGTCGGTAAAGTGAAAATCGCGATGAAACTCGTGGTCGTAGAATTCCACGGTGACGGTGTGATGTGAGTCTTGGTCGACCGTCCATACGAACCCAATGAGGTTGAGACACAAGTACTTTCTGTTTCCTCTCCAGGGCGTCGATCCAGGCTGAAATGATTCGTGATGCTGAGGTTGCATCAGGTGCATTCTCTTGCTGGCATGGTCTCTGAACAACACATCATCCGGGCCGCGCGGTCGCTTGTTGCTTCCTCTGGTGTCAACCACGTAGCCGGCATTGTCATCATTAACCACCCAATCATCGTCATCCTCATGGTTGTCTCCCTCACCATCGGTGATGATGGAGTCGATACTTCCTAGCGAGTCTCTGCGATGCCTCGATGGAAGGCCATGCTGTGGTTGTTTGAGTCCATTCAGCGGTGGCACCTGTAAGCGATTTCCTGAGACCTCGGATAACGGGTCGTGAATAAACGGCGCAGGTTGCGTGTTGAGCTTCAGCAAAGGCGCGTACTGTTCAGGCAAGAAGTCCGTGTAGATGTACACTTCTCCATCCGTCGTCGTAAAGGACATGATATTTTTGGACGGGTGCCACGCCAGATCGATCACGTTGGAGTAGTCATAGCGCTGGATGACGCTTTGAGTCTTGGTCTCCCACACCAGCAACTTTCCGTCTTTGCTCGCTGACGCCATCAAGGCACCGTTGGGGGACCAGGCCAACGCGGTAATATCTGACAAATGGCCGTTGGCAAAACACCTTTGTTTCTCCCAGTCATGCTTGGATATAATCTGGATGTCCTTGGTTGGCATGGGAACTGCGAAGGCGCGGCCATCGGGATGCCAGACAACTCTGGTAGATGCTTCCGTCTCACCGTCACTGAGCCCGATGACGCCGTCCACTTTTCGTATCAGCTCGGGCTCTTCCGCTGTCAACGAATAAACGTAGACGATGCCATCGGCGCAGGAAAGGGCGGCAAGTCGGCCGTGTGGGTCAAAGGTGACGTGTCTGGCCGGCTTGCTGTGTTCACGCAGATGCTTTACCTGCGTGATGTCGTTTGTGTTGACAATCTTGACGCTCAGCTCGTCGCTGGCGACGGCACACCATTGCGAGTCACGACTCAAGGCGACGTCTCGAATGGGAAGAGTCGTGCGAAGCAAGAAGCGTTCAAAATTGGCCGTCTCGATGTTGTATAGACTGACCGTGCCGTCCTCGGAACCCACAACAAAGATGTCCTTGCCGGCCGCGATTGCTACATTCTGCTCCTGGCAATCGTCGATGTTGGTTGGTTCTCCATCCGAGCCCGTCTTGTAAAGCCGAATCGTATTGTTGGAGCCGACCGTGACAAGTCGATTGCCATCGGTGGTGTAGGCGCAACAGGTTGTTCCCTGGGTATGGGCTGGCCGTGGCCGTGGCCGCGAGGCCGACGTCGAGTCCATGACGACAAATGCAGAGCTTCCTGGGCAAGATAGCCGAAGCTCAGACGAAACGAAGACGACGTGTCTGGGAGCTGCGATTTCTTCAAAGCACGATAATAGGAAGACACGACGGGTTGCTTGGATTTCCTTCAATATCGAAGTCGGCCAACCGGCTTGGCCATTGGAAGACGCGTCCTGGTCGCGTTTCAATTAAACCACCCGCAGCTGGAATAGACCAATAGGCCGCGCGCGCGCCCAACCGCACCACCCCGCCATGGTACGTACCCCATCCAGACTGTCAAATGTTAGGCTTGGTGTGCCAGCCCAGCCAGCCGACTACCGCCAGCTGCCCCGCGATGTCTCCACTCGGAGGTTTCCTATTTCATTTCAACGGAGATCGACTCTTGGGAAGGGGAGAAAGGGGGATTAAAAAGGAAGGCAAAAAAGAGGGAGCCAAGCTGTGAGACCAGATCTGCCTCCTAGGTCCGACTATCTTCTGGAATTTTTTCTTCATTCGAAAAAAGACATTCCTGCCCTCAAGAAAATTTACTTCATTCTCGAAACATCCGGACAACACACCGCAAAAATGCAATCCGCAGACAGAGACCACTTCTTCGAAACCGAGTAAGTTGATTTGTTCAGCAGGAAGCACGCCGAGGAAACATTCTTCTCCATCAAACCATCTGCACATATATATAAGGACGACTTCTCTAACATTCCATTGGAACAGTGCATCCCAGGCGCAACGGGCTAGAAGGGCGCTCAAGGCGGGCAACAAGCATGGCGAGCCTATTGAGATGAAATCTAAGATCCTGGCGGCAGTTTCTGATCCAGCATCGCCGCTCTGTTCAATATACGTTGCCGAGTCTGCGGGTTGTGTTCGTCGCGTGAATCTCAGTGTACGAAGATGAATTCATTATCTGTATTGTTTCCCTCTTTCTACCCCACCATCTTATCTTAACCCCCCTCTTTGTGTTTTTTTGTCATTACACAATATGCACACTTTTTTTCTTCTTTCATCTCTTTCTCTATCTCCAACTAACATTGGCGAAAAATGAAAAAAAAAAGTCCTCCGGTATTCAAGCAACATACCGTGGACCAAAAGCCCCCGTCGCCTGTCTCACCCTGGGCGGCAAGGACAGTAAAACCGTCTTCGCAGGTTCCTGGGACAAGGACATATGGTCATGGCACGTTACTTCCACCCAACTTATCCGAAAATACAGCGGTCACTCCGATTTCGTCAAATCCGTCCTCTGCACTCGGCTTGGCGGCCAGGACGTCCTCATCAGCGGTGGAGCCGACAAGAAGATCATTGTGTGGGATGTTGAGACGGGACGTCGATTGCACATCATCCAGGATCCCACGACGACGATGCTCGCTGTGCAGCATCTCGCTCTGGATCCGATTCTCTCGTGTTCTGGAGATGAAATTCTCCTCGTCAGTGCCAGCAGTGATCCGCACCTCAGGAGGTGGAGGATTTCCCTTGACGGCTGGGAGCAAGTAACCGAGTGTTTCCTTGACCGGCCCGACACGGAGAGAATCACGATACAGGAGCACGACACAAGCGTCTACAAGCTGGTCTTTGACACGGAGAACGAAGATGCCGACTTGTGGACTGCGAGTGCTGACGGGACAGCCAAGTGTCTGGTTCGGTCTCGCAACTTTGTGGCAGAAGATGTCCTCGCACACGGCGACTACGTCCGCGGAGTCCAGCCAACGGAGCACTGGGTATTCACGGCAGGCAGAGACGAGAACGTCAAGGTGTGGGACAGAGCATCTGGAAAGCTCTACTGCACACTAGAAGGCCACTACGAGGAGATCACAGACTTGGTATTGCTACGCAACCTCCAGGGCACGCCGGAGAAAGTCTGCAGCGTCAGCATTGACGGAACGATCCGCACGTGGCCCGTTATAAAAACACAGCTAGATGACGTGGTCCGGAAGATCGAAGAGTTCAAGCAGCCAAAGGAAGACAGCGCAGACGCGGCTGCTGGTGAAAGCCTGCTGACGGCAGAAGAGGAGGCGGAGCTGGCAGAGCTCATGGACGACTAGAGGTTAGAGACGATACACCGGTAGTGATAATAAGGAAACTGTAGGCAACGATCAAAAAATATCATATCGTTTACCCCCCTCCTCACGTCACCTTGGTTGCTGGTACAAACGAAGAAGACGCTCTGTCAGTAATTCAAGGCAAAATCTTATAGCGTTACGTCTTGCCGGACGTCGCTTGTCAATATGGTCATATGAGCTTATGAGAGAGGGATATTGTTTCATCACTCCCGTTCCCCAAGCAAGCTCGTTCCCAGCCGTATCACTCGACCTCTCGAATCGACGAATCGATAAAAACACACGGCAACTCATGTACACGTGCATGTATGTACACCTGCATGCTTGTAACATACGGTGGGCACCGTATTGAGGATACGGGAAAAAAAAAGGTACTAATGCCAATGCCCCTAGAAAATGACTGGTAAAAAAAGAAATATGAAAAACTTTCACATTTATTTCTGTGATCCGTTCCCTCTCGTTTGTTACAAGACGTACGAGCACAATGAATGCAGTGGGAAGCCAACGGTAAGCTGAAACAGACTTGTTTCAGATCTCGTCATCTCGTCTGTCTCTCGCCTGCTGTGCTCTGCTCTCTGCCTGACACTGTCGACTTTTTGAGTGGCTATTTCCACGTTTTCTTCCGACCCCTCCTCCGTGGTTTCTTTTGTGGTTTATCTTCTTGATTGGTCCTGGCATATTACCGGAATGTCTCAAAACTGGGAAAACCTGAGCGAAAAAGAAAAGAAAAAAACCACTCATGTTAGCTGAAAGCACATACGAAATGGAGAGAGAGGATGACAATGAAATTAATGATATGAAAACAATTCCTGAATCCATGGGCCCGTATTCTGACCGAGATGAATGGGGGGGTGAATACATCGGCCTGCGTGTCGCTTTGCAAAGCGTGTTTACTACATAATATGTAGATTCACGGTAGCTCTACAATAAAGCAGACTCTTAGTCCCTGTTCCATTTGGCTTCCATGAAGCTAAACTCTATTCTGTTTTTGAATAGAATATGCCTCAAGCCTATTCCTGAAAGGTAGATAGCCTATGTTTTTTTTTTTAAAAAAAAAAAACACGAAGAGAATGCTGGTTCGGTCCGAGTATGCACGGCCCTGAGCCACGACAATCGAATCTGACCGTGTCACAGACAGTTGTCTACGGGATAAATGTCAGACATGTCTAACGGAGGTAAAAAGAAAAAAAAAAAGATCCGGACATGGAGGAAAATGCAGGCGTTGTGATTGTCGTCGACAGAGGATGGGACAACGACAACAGCCCGCTTTTCCAAATCGACGCATGCTTTTCAAGATCCATACGGAGCTAGCCTGTGGAGAAGGAGTTCGGCAGGCAACGTCGACTCATAGCTGAATCAAAGGATGGACTTGGCCCAGGTCAGCCGCAGTGTATCGCATTGTCGCGAGACGACATGAGGACTTTCCCGCTGGTAGAGCGAATAGACCATCGCGATTGGCGAAGCGCGATACTGATCATCAAGAGCAGCCACCTCTGGCAACCGGACAGCTTCAGTCTGTCTTTTGGCCGGAGCTACTGCTGTGGAATTGCGCAATGTGCAGATTGACCATGCCTTGTCTGTTTTTGGTTGACGGGTGACGCGCCGCGCCGCACCGCACCGTGTCATTTGCTTTCGACGGACGTCGCGCTACATACATATATATGTACATATGTATCTATGTACATACTACAATGCATGCACACCGGGATCGCATTCCGCGCCTTGGCGGCATGTATTGAGTACATGGACAGCGCATAAATCATCAAAATGACCAACCCGAGAAGCGAGACAATGGAGTCTGGAGTTTGGAGTCTAGACATGAGTCTATCACACCTATGGGCGTGATCAGGCAGGCAGGCAGCTTGATGCTTCATGTTGACTTAAACTCCCCTGCCAGACTAAAAGACGGAAAGGACTGCATCGGTGGTGCAAGGTCGTAGCTGAAGCGGTTGACGATATCACTCATCTTCATTCGGAGAGCTGAGCGCCGCGCCCCCTTGTGCGAAGGAGCCGTGGTCCGTGGAGGCGGCCGTTGGCCCGTGATGGCCCAGCGACGTCCAAACCAGACATTCTCCGTCGACGAACCCTGCTGCAGCCACGGCGCTAATAAGTGTGAGCAATCTGACATCTGCCGGATGTGCTGTCACTGCTGTCCCTGTGTCTGTCACTGGTTCGGAAACGAGTCAGCTGTGCAGTTCATGTCATGTACGTCGTTCATTGCCATCGGGGATTGCAGCGTATCTCATCTCTCAGATACCGTGCCACTTCCTTTGGTACGGTCTGGCGGGAGAAGACAAAATGATCACTCGAGCCTCATATTGCGCCATCTGTGTACCGGTTCGTAGAAAATCGGCAAACAAGAGTCAAACGCATTTTCGGTCCGCTCCCCTGCTGTCGAACAAATTGAAACGCTGAGTGACGAAATCTTTGCTCTAACAAAGACGGAGTGATCACAGCAGTTCCAAGTGACTGGGTCATCGACGCGCGTAGAAGAGGTTGGTCCGCTGCGGTAATAACATTAATCTTCTCCCTTCACACACACGCATATGTATGTGCAACATCACATCACACAAGAGTTGGTCGATTCGGCCAAGTTGTTCCCTTGGCAGACCTTTGATAAAAGCATCAGAAGAGTTTTCGAGCTTGCGCGCTTTGAGGAAAGTAATGGAAAGAAATTGCCGGCGACAAGAGCGAGAAACGGTGATGAAGTTGTGATCAGCCAATTTTCAGTGAGAGGAACGGGTGCGCAGACCCGCCGCGGCCGTAATTGAAGGGTTGCCGGGTTGGCATGTCATTAGAACTTCAATCTTGCCAATGACGATTGATTTTCTTTTCTTTTCTTTGCTGATGCACTGCAGAGCTGGAACTTGAAGCCTCCAACGATGATACGACGATAAGCGAACAGACAACTTTTTTGGTTCAGGCTGGTGTGTGCGGAAAACAGGTTGCACGACCGACGTGTACGTATATAGTCCGCATATTTGTACATAGTAATCGTGTGACGGGTGTTGTTGTGAATAATGGTGCTTCTTCCGAATCGGTCCCAGAAACGCCCACTTCTCTCGACGTTCGAAATCAAGAGTGCGTGCCTGCACGAGTACCAACAGAGATGTGTTCTCCTTTTTGCCCCCCCCCCCCCCCTGTATACGTATCATGTGCTAGACAACAGCCCACGCGGGCTGACTTCATCCAAACCTCGATGAGACTGATGTCTTATCGCGCTAATGAGCTGTCACAACCCGAAACACAAGGACCACTTTCGCATTTCAGAGACATTTCGGTCAGCATATCATCACCAAAAACACATGTATACACATTCATGTGAGTTTGATGCATGTATCCGTATACTCAATTGCTGTGAACCACAGTCCGTCGCTGAAGACAAGTTTGTGGTATGTACCAGAGGTGAAACGTCCAGGTCGCACTCGACGGTGCTGCATCGCATGTAGGTCAAGAACATATAGACGGGACACGATATACCTCGTAGGACAGAACTCGCTCACCTGGGTGCTGAATCGTCAAGTCAACTACTTTCTGACAAAATTCGTTGTCGAGCGCTCAGATCCAAACACAGCATCTTCGAATTGCAATTTGGCCAGTCATGTTGATAGAAGCCCTACGCTGAGGTGTCGCTGTCGACATGGTTGACATAATCACTCGCAAGTTAGTCCTGAAAGGGAGCCATGCTGTTTCTTGCATTATCTGCCCAACTGTATTCGTCCCCTTCCCCCTTTTGTTGCCAGACATATCCTGTAGAAAAGCCGCGAATGATCAGGAGACGGGCGCCTTTTCAACCACGAGGTGCTGGAAATTCCGGGCTCAGTAGAGGCCGCCAGTAAGACTTGAAAACTTTGCTTCAAGTGGCAGAGTTGTGAACTCTACAGAGCTCATCGGCCACTTTTCCAACGAAAAACGTGCGTAGGCGAGAAGCACGATATCCGTCTGAATTCATCGTGTGACGTCGGCTGATATTCGAAAATCAAGATTTGACATCGTTGGCTCAAATACCCTCAGGGATTGTTTTAGTCTTACTCGACCGCGTTTGCGTGACGAACCAAGGCAGAAGACGGATCTGACTGAAACCGACACGAACAGCATGGGGGGGCAATAGCAGAGGATGACTCTCATGGCTATGTTCCTGCCCGATGAACTTTGAAGGAGAACTTTGTGAAGCAGGTGTACGCAATAGGAACCGTTCGGCATTCAAAAGTTGGTGTGTCGCTCTCATTGACTTCCGTCCAGAGACCTGAATGAGTCCCAATACTACGTCAGGGGCAACCAAGTGTCCAGTACAAGGGGCCGACGGACCAGGGACAAGCCGCAGACTAGTGGTAATCATGTCGAGATATTGTTATCCTTCCCGCAAAAACCAAAAGTCCGCGAAAACGAGCATTTGCTTGTGGAGCACAATTGCAACCGAATCTCCAATGTTCCAAATGCATTTTCTTGCATCTTGGCACGGACTCCTGAGTGGTATCGGATATGCGTTAAAGGAGCAAAGCGGCAGTGCTGAGGAAAGGACGGAGATCGGCTGAAATGCCAGCCCATATCGCCCGCGGTGGGGAACAAAGCCACCAGACTACGGCGTCTATTGTCCTGGCCGCTGAGCTGTGTGTGGCGGCGCCACCTCAACCTTATTTGACGATTCCCTTGGCACGAAGTTCCCATCGGCTTGAGCAATCCCATCTGATTCCAGGCCAGAGAAGCGATATCATGCGTGATCAAGATGTGGCACCTGGATATACCGTAGCCCCTCATGTTGGAAGTGTGGAATGGGTCTTTGAATTGTAATTTGATTCTCTGGGTCCTGACCCTCGTCAGCAACAGGGAGCTCTTATATCCATAGTTTGTTGACTAAAGTGGTTGGGCTTGTTAACCAGCGACGACCAGCGACGACCAGCGACGACCAGCGACGACCAGCGACGACCAGCGACGACCAGCATGGGACGGGTTCGACAGCGATTCGGGTCTCATCCATGATTCCATACATCCTTCTACTGTATGTACATGCATTGTACGTACAGACCTGGTAGCATGCAGAACAATTTGAGTGGTGGCCCGGAATCCGAAATTGGGATAGAAGCTGCTAGCTGACCACTGTGTATGCATACCAACCAGCTTGAGGTTCAGGTCGACTGCCTGGCAGCCCGAGGCAAAGTTTGATGGCCTGAGAGCAATAGAGCAATACTATTTCTGGAACGAATGCGCAACAGCTGGTGCGTCAAGCTGTCTCTGAAAACCATGCTCATGGCTGACGTTGAAACCCGTCTCAACGTGGCGACGGGGCCGCGACAGAACCGTGATTCATAGGAACACATGTACATTGTATGTACAGTCCGTCGTTCGTTCGCGTCGTCCTGCCACCCACTGCCATGGCCCGTGACCGCACGATCAAGTCGTCGAAGGATGTGAAAACCTGGGTGCTCACAGCATCGCACGGGGGGCTGCCTGCATGCCTGCGTGCCTGCGTGCCTGCGTGCCTGCGTGCGCGAAGGCATGTTGGGCACATCAGCGCCGAATGAGGTTAGGATGCGGTCAAGGATGCCAACAACGAGCTGACCCTGGTCCTTTGCCGGGATGGGTCTTTTGATGAATGAAGCCACGCCAAGAATGTCTGTGGGCCGTGGGGGTCTGGCTGTGAAAACGGGGATCCAGGTCCCACGATGTCGCAGACTGGCAGTGAGGCCAGGTCGATGTCGAGAGAAGCGTTGGTAGTTCGTTGGTTCTGCGACTCGGTCCTCCATGTCTGGCGTGTGGCCTGCTGGTCTGGCGTGGCCTGGCCTGGCCTGGCCTGGACTGGTGCACATGCAACTGACACTCACTGGCACAGGCGCCTGCCGCCCGCCTGCCGCCCGCCGGCCACCAAGCTATGAAAAGCAGACGGTTCGGCGGGCCCAAGCGTCGAGTTACTGTAACTGATCTGGCAGGCCTGGCCTGGCCTGGGTTTACTGCCTTCGATATTCGTTCTCTCTCGCCCTCAACCGCTTCTGCTTCTGCTTCTGCTCCTGCTGGCTTGTGTATTTCGACCGTCTCCTGCTTTAAAATGATTCGATAATACCAGACTCCCAAGAGGCCAATACCGTCTCGCCGCTTCCGCTAGCCTTCTGGTCCTCTTCTTCCTCCGCCTCCACATCTGCTAATTTCCCTGGATTAGACGCAGGACTCGATCAATCGGCCCACGCTTGCACGCTGAAGCATACATGAATTAGGCAGGTTTCGAGGCTTAATGCCTCTATTTTCCTGTCTTTTCTTTCCCTCTAGATTTTGGTCGTCACGGTCTAGGAAGCGGCGGCCGCCAACTGCTACCTTCAACATTCATACGAACATCAAACAACTCCTAGTGGCTTTCCATTTTCCTCTTTTCCCACTCATCTTCACTCCCTCGGACGAGTTGAAAATCAAATCTCTACTTTGATTCTCAGTGCTATCTTGTCAGAATCGACGTATTCATTTCGTCTATTGATTGGCCTCGTGCACCCCAAAATGCCAATAGCGTCATCGGCGGGTAGCATTATCGCCCTTGAAGGGGAGCCAGACCTTGTCTCAACGCAATTGCGCCTTCTTCCTACTTCACCACAGCTTCTAATTCTTCCGAGAGTCGAATTTTACGTCAAGTCAGGAGACAGTCATCAATGCTTCAGTGCACGTGGCTTTGTCCAGAAAATCCATGCTGCCCTAGTGGCCCGGAATGAGGCAGCACGTACGTTCTTGCATGGGTCAACGACGAATCAGAAGCGACTCGTCTTCCTAAACGGAAGTACTCCTGGTGCCCAGACTCTATGTTTGAAAGAAATCATGAAGTACAAAACCAACGGCAACAGAGCCGAGGCCGAGGCTATTTTCGAGGACATTGTGAAGGACGGGGTGGCTGGTCTCCTTGACCATTTATCTGAAAAGGACTTGGACAATCATGGACTCGATTGCTCGTACACAGTGAACGATGATGTCAACGTAGAAGAAGATGCCATCACGAAAGCCATGCGGGCAGCCGATGCTTTGGACCGGCGAACCGCAAGTTTGCAGCCACCTGACGGTATGAGCCTAAGTCTGCCGTGCCGGCCTCGGAGCTCAAGTCTCCCCTTGTATAGGTTTTTGGGCGACTTTGCAGACTCAACGCCTTTTTATGTCTTTGGCTCTCGGGTCCCAAGTCATGAAGCAACTTATGTGGACGACAGCGATGTGGAACAGGTTTGCGCAACCCCCACGCCCAGAACCACCATGTTTTCAAAACCCACACAGCATACTTCGGAAACTCCTAAAGTTGGATTATGGTGTCAGTCGCCGAGTATATACAATTCCAGCTGTGCCCGTCAGATTGATCACGCAGATGATAAAGCCGACGGGACTGATGCTGTCGCCGGCTCCCCAGTTTCTGAAGCCTTCAGCCTAGAATCCTCAGACAATGTTGTCTTTGGCGAGGCCTCTGTTTTGGACGTGAGACTATCTTCAGGATATAGGTCTATATCAAGAGTTAAGTCCCTTGACAGAATATATCCGGCTAGTCCCATATTTCGCGATCTTGGTATCCCCACACAGTCATGGCTCGATGACCCCGATACTCCGAGAACGATGCAACATTCCAAGTCTGCCACATGGCTATCCGATGACCGAAGCCAGAGGTCAAGCCGGATGAGCATTGTCGAACGGCCGAGGACAATAGTCGTGCGGCCACGACTGTCATCAATACAAATGCAGCCAGTCCCAGTTTCCAGGAAGAAGAAAAAAGCAAAAGAATTGATCGGTAGTCCCAAACCCAATTATGTTGATCGAGGGACAGACGCTCGCCAAATTATCGTCCAAGACTTGAAATATCGACCAGTTCTACCCTCTGTCGAGGACGTTGTCGTAAATTTAATTAGGCACGACAGCTCAGGCGCCTTGTTAAATTCCGCTGTGAGCGGCTTCAAATGCCGTCGTTTCCCGCCGCTATCTCATTCTCCCACTGCGTCTGATGCAGATGTTAAGGATGGCTCAACACCGGAAACACCAACACATCCATCGTCTGAATCTGTGCATTGCAAGACGCCGGACATGTTTTCACCTAGTGCAGACGACTACGATCCTTTTGCTTATACACAGACACCATGGCAGCTATCAAAGCCGTCAGATCTGGCTGCCACAGTTTCGATTGTTCATCTTCCCACTCCTGCACAAACCCCACCACCTCTCGTGAGTGAAAGCGAGAGCAAGATTCAAGACCTTCACGTGGCTTCAGGTCAAACTGCCGTATCAGTTCAGAACTCTCTACGCTCTGTCTTGAGCGATTACTTTCCCCAAGACACTACAGACTATCTTAAGTCTCAAACGTCTCTACTGCCTGAGTTTGACGAACTCTGGAGACCCCTATTTCGAGGGAGGAGCTCACAAAGCGACGGTGGGAACGGCATTCAAATCCTCGCAATCGGTTCACAGGCGGGGGTGAAAAAGGAGTACTCGCAGGCCATCACCGGCAGATTGGAGAATGCGTGTAGAAAGTCGTGCGATATTGTCAGGACTGGGCGTGTGGAATTTCGGTGAGAAGCCAATAGCAGTACCCGCGTTTTGGGAGGATAGAAACTTTGTTTACTAACAAGGCTGTAGCTATTTACTCGCGAACGCGATGCAGGCCTTCACAGCTCAGCGACTCGCTAATCAGACTGACAATCCCTTTACGAACCCATACCAGCTAGCGACCCTGATCATTCCTCACTTGGAGACGTATCTGACACTGCATACGGATGTCCTATGTCTTCTACTTCTGTATCCACCTGAGCATTTGTCAACTGTACTGGCACTGCAGAAACTCGTTGGGGTCGATGTCATGAAGGTAGTCCAGATTGTCGATTCCGCGAGCAAGGCAGACTCGCCATTTACGCATATTCGCGGAGCATCGGCATCCCTGAAGAGTACATTCGAAGGCAAGCCGTCGAGCCCGCCCTCGGCTAATCCAGCGGCATTCTCAGGCATTGCAGTGTCCAAAGCCAACTACATTTTGACTTCTGCAGCTTCAGAGAAGGACATAGAAACCTTTGTGTCAACGGTATGGAACATTGGAATCGGAGAATCTGAAGCATCCGCCGCGCACGCGGCAACAGAAATCGCACACACAAAAGTATCAGCGAGTCTGCAGGACGATCACAGGACTAAACGTCACCAGATCGCACCGAAAACGGCACCCCGGACCTCACCTGTCTTCAAAGCAACTACCTATGCCCCGTCATCTCGAGGCCCAATCGCACCAACCAATACCATTCCACACGAGCGCTCATCACCTGCTGCCTCGCTCCGTGCACCCTCCATCGTCGAGACCATCCGTACATCCACGTCGACCAACCGTAAGCGTAGCCAAGCCCAGCCATGGACCAAAAGCATGCTCCAGGTTGAAACAGAATCCGTGACAAGTTTCGACTACATGGACGACAGCGATGACGACATGGACGAGCGTCGACTCATGCCTGTATTCATGCAGAAGCATCATCTTCAAAAGCCCAATAGTCGAAAAGCCCTCAAGTTCTTGGGCCTGACCTAGGTGGGAGTTTCCATGAAAAAAAAAAAAAGTCCTGAACATGGTCAAACCACGTTGGGCCACGTCTCACTTTTTTTTTTTTTAATTCTTTAGCCCTTCTCATGGCATTATATTTGTGAATCTTCTAGCTGGGATATTGATTGATATCTTTATTTATTTATTTCTTTTTCTTTCTTTTTTTTTCAGAAAAAAAAAGGGAGATTCTTTGGCCCACCTCATCACCATCTGTGCATTTGCCCAAGGAAGGATTTTTGTGCTTGTTTTCCGTCGGAAGGCGAAGTTGTTGGGATCGAGAGGGTGTATTGCGTGGCAAGCATGTGCTGCGGAGAAGGGGAAAGGGAGAATATTTCATACGGGTGCAGGATTCGGACGAGGTAGACCCTTAGGAGCCGACGCTGTCGTTGAAAATACTACATTAACCAGTTTTTTTTTTTTTTTTTTTTTTTTTTTTTGCCTTTCCTCGCATCGTCCTTTTTAGTGGAAGGAATGCTGACGATAATGGTGTCGGCCTGAGTCACATTGGGGAAACTACAACAACAGAAACAAAAGTGATTTGTGTATCATCAGATTTCTCAGTATTAATGCCCAGGTTTTTCACACAAAACACGCAAGTACAAAAAGCAACTCAGATTCCCCTCAATCGAAAACCATAAAAACAAGATAACAGAAGAGCAAAAGAATCGACAAAATTTAAGTTGTTCATCTGGAGAGACGTGGTGGACGTGGTGGTGCTGCTGCAACCGGCCAGGGGAGCTGTGGATTTCCCTCAGTGCCTTGCGTTTCAGCCAAGCGAGTGAGTGGGCAAAAGGGAGAGGGAGAGGGTGAAGAATGCACAGTCGTGATAATGATAGGCATACTTTCTTCCCTGATCCATCCGGTGAATAGCATTGCCATTTTCCTCAGCAAGACAAATAGTACGTTTCATTCGTAGCCCATCTCGTCTCGACTGAGCCATGTCCTCGATCCATAGCGATTTGCGTGGTCTCGTAGCCCGTCGATAGAAAATGAGAAGGAAAAGGAAAAATCCAAATGGACATCATTCAGTCTATGCGCAGAAACAAGAGATACTGGAATAATGGGAAAGATAAGTGTGAATCCGAGGTAGCCCGCCCAGTTACTTGCCCTAGCTTTCCCCCAGCGGTGCTCTACCCCGTCGCTGACTCATTTCTGATGTAATAAAACAAGAAAAAACTATCGGGGCTGCCTAGCAGCAGCTGTTGCTAGAAGACGAACCGACGCCTTGGCCCTGACCAACCTGCACGCTGGGTTTGGTGTTGTTGGCCGTCGTGGTACCCATGCGCTCCTTGATTTGGCGGGCCATGGTCAAGAATGCTTGTTCGACGTTGCTAGCGTTCTTGGCCGAGGTTTCGAGGAAGGGAATGCCCAGGCTGTCGGCGAATTCCTGTACGTAGATGTTAGTGACCAGTTGCAAGATATTGATTGCGAGAAGGAAGGATTCCCCCTGGAGCCAATCCACCCAAAGTCCAAGGTGAAAGTATAGTGCTGGTATAAACACGCCAAAGAAGGCTGGATAGACTCTGCACAAACAAGCAACTGTGTGTTTGCTCCTATTTTCCCTTCCGCCACAGCACAACTCGGAGACGCATGCAACTTACCTTTGCCACTGTGTATTCGACAACCTTCTTATCCGCCATATCACTCTTGTTTCCAACCAAAAGCTTGTTCACGCCCTCGGTGGCGTATCGGTCAATCTCCTGAAGCCATTGCTTAACGTTGTTGAATGAGTCCATGTCGGTGACATCGTAGACGACGCAAATGCCGTGAGCGCCGCGATAGTAAGATGAAGTTATGGTTCGGAATCGTTCTTGGCCAGCAGTATCCCACTAAATGAAAGGGTGATGAGTGGTCAGCCGGACTGCACAAAGAGTAGGTGTTTGCAATGAGAGATCGTCCATGACTCACAATCTGCAACTTGACGGTCTTGCCGTCGAGCTCTATCGTCCGGATTTTCTAATGTGACAGGTCAGTCGCTGTGTGTTTTCGAATGCTGCATGGCAGATGGGCGCGTACGAAATCGACACCAATGGTTGAAATGTAAGATTCAGTGTAGGTGTCATCGGCAAATCGGAGCAACAAACAAGACTTGCCTACACCGGAATCACCGATGAGAAGCAGCTTGAAGAGGTAGTCGTATCTGATGCATTCGTGTCAGCTCTGTCTGAAGAATATCTCAACGACGATGTCGCGGCCACAGCCGCAGTCTCTCGCTTGAGGGGGAGGATGGGGACGACGGCATTAAACGGTCGGTGAGAGAGCGGAAGCGCGGCATCCAGAATCAACAATATCAGAGGCACTCTATTGGCGGAAAACAATTAGCAACTTGGAACATGAGGGGGCGGGCAGCGGGTGAAAGCGCGGCATAGAGCCCTGGCTGGGTCAGAAGCATACCACTCGGGATTCATGTTTGCGGCAGCGACGTGATGGAGCGACGTGAAGGGTAAAAAGGAGTGGTGGAAGGCTTGTCGTGATGGATGTGGAAAGGGTCAAGTCAAAGAAGGATTGGTAGCGAAGAAGTGCGAGACTGGGTACGTCAGGGACAGCGGACGGCGGACAGCGGACAAACAGCGGACAGTCAAGCAGGCAGGAAGCGGCGGCGGCTGGAGGCAACACACGAGGGGTCACGTGTCAGCAACATCGAACATGAGCATTGGCCGTGCGAGCAAACCAAGTCAAACGCACAGCACAGCCCAGCCCAGCACCGCCCGGCCTCGACCGTGATGCCGTCTGCCTGTCTGCCTGTCCATCTATCCGTCAATTATCGATCTACATATCTGGGCCCGTCTGGTCCGCCTGACCGACCGTCACCAGCCCTTTCCCAGGAGGCTCCCCGCCATGATCAGCCGGCCACATGTATCCGGCCATGTGCTTGCGACGCCAAGTGTCACGAGGATCATGGCATCTGGCGTCATTCGACAGAGTTGTCAAAGACACTGACTGGCCTGCCCTGCCAGGCACAATGTTGCATTTACGCAGCCATGCCGACCCAGATAGCCCGGCAACGATGGAGGATTCAAAAAATGCTGGTTCCTCCCTGCTGCTGCTGGGATAGGAAACTGAAGGCTGGTTGAAGCACGTCCAATCCATCTTATCTGATCTGATTACAATACAAAGCGGCACAAATCAATACATGCCACGTACAGCACCGTAAATCATGGCTGCTGGACAAATCAGACAATGCCCTCTCCATACTCGATACATGCGCGACGTTTCAATGATGGAATGTACTGTGCGTGTCTTACGTCGTCTCCCGCAAATGGCGCATCGGACGCCCCCGCTGTGGCTGTCAGAGCCAGAGCCTCGAGCCTTGTTCGGCGGCTGGCCGGCCGTGGGCGATAAGCTCCAGTCCTGGTGTCCAGTCTTGACTCTTCAGTCTCCAGGTTCCATTTCCCCGTTGCCGATTCCAGAGCAGCTAGTGACGGAACTACGCCAACTTTTCTTCCTTTCTTTTTCCTTCTGTTTTTTTTTGTTTCCATATCAGGGAATTCGTTTTCTTCCTCTTTTAACACCTTTTTTCACTCTTCTTTTTTACTCGTCCTTCTTCGCCATCGTAATGAACAACAAATGTCATTGATTTGCTGACGACCACCTCCAGCACCGTAGCTTTCTTGCCCTTTGCGTCAGCTTTCTCTCCTCTTTTTTTTTTCCTTCAAAATTTCCAAATGGCTGCGGCCGCGCCTGCGCGCAACACCTGCACTAGGATTGCTAGCCGGTCTCGCTCGATCCCGCCCTTACATGCCAATGCCACCCTCGGCGCGAAAGGAATCCCGACTACTACACAGATTGTTCCCTCGACCTTCTCATTCATCCCCAACGACGCACATTCACAATGTTCCGTACAGAACCGCCTCCTCTCCCGAGAACAATGGCCTCCGCGATCTTGGTTCAGCCGGACCGATGAAAAGTGGATAGTAAAACATTTAAAAGAACAAGCCGAGGATCCAAACAAGGCCAAGCTCGGAAAAAGTGCGTTTGGGTGACGTTTACCCTCTTTATTTTTTTATTTTCTCATCTTTTCTCTTTTCTTTAAATCGTTGGTAGCCCCATTGTCCCTCCCCCCCCAAATATATATATATATAGCCAAGATGTTCAGCAATCGTTTTTTTTTTTGGTCGTCCAGTGTCTTCCATCCATTCGTGTTCCGATTATAACCACATCGCTGACTTGAAAGGGAGCGGGGTTTTCCGGAACAGCTCTGCGAATTCTCCAAGAACGACTACCGACCCTCCTACAATCGCCTCTCCCGCAGGACATACTCGCCCCCAACATCTCCCTCCTCCTCTTCCCCACGACGCACCCGCACCTGCCCGCCGTCTCGGGCAAAGTAGCCTACAACGCGGCTTTGTGGACATCCCCCATAGCCTGGAACCGCGTCCCCATCATAGGCAATGTCAAGCTGGAGATCCTCGCCGAGCGCATGACCTCGGAGCCCCTCACCTTCCTGCCTCGACGACCGGGCGCCATACCCGAACAGCTCGTGGTGCGGTGGTGTGAAAGGCGGAGAGGCAACGGCGAAGGCAATTTTCCCGAACCGGGAGGCATGGCGCGGGCGTTATGGCGCGATAGGGGGGTCGATCCGAACAACGCCTTTACGGGACTCTTCATATTTGACTTTGACAGCCAGGGGAGGGTGCTGACGCATACGATCGAGCAGGCTCAAGAAGGCGGAGATTGGGGAAAGGGCATGGGAGCAAAGTTTGTGGGGCTGACGGACTGGCTCCTCGGGGGGATGAAGAATGATGGTGGTGAAGATCCGATACCCATGTTTGAGAAGATGAAGTAATTGTACTATTTTTTTTCCATCCTCCTCCCTCCCCTCCCCTCCCAAAAACAAAAAAGGAGGCGAGGAGGGTTTGCTCCCTCTGAGCAGGAGAAAACTTGCTGCGAGAACGACCAAAGATGCGCCAGCAAGGCGACAAACTGTCGACCACAAGATGGACCGGCACTGTAATTGTATCATGACACTTGCAATTCTGAAACTCGCACAGTCAGGAGAGGCCGTGCTACACGAACCCTCCAACTCAATCGACGGGGTAGAACAAGAAAGCCACCACGTAACGCTAATCCAAGAGACCGCATGCCACACGCTCAAGAGACAGGCATCGCAAACGCTGTCCACCAACATAAGACATACCCGTGACGATGATGCGACTTTTCCCCGAGTTTCGTGAAAGCGACAGAACCCAAGTCTTTCTATTTCTTTCTTTCTTTCTTTTTTTTTGGTCTCTTCTCGCATAAGCTCACTAAGCGGACCCTTTGCGATGAGCCTATCCATACCTTCCTATTCTCTCCCATTTGTTTTTTAATTACAAATCCAAGGACTCTGCTCCGATAAGCTACTCTTCTAACTTACGAGACGTGCAAGACCATACCAACACAACCAAGAAAACCGAGGCTTCCTTTCATCTGACTTGCTTGCTAAAGAAAGCAGCGCCTAGGAAAACCTCTTGACCCAGGGCATTTCACAATATTCTGCCCTATGAGCCAAACCGGGGTGCCACATGCTACGAACTATAAAGGACCATAAAAAAACATTACCCCCATTCCCCTTTCATACGAGCCGTCTCTAGGCGCATACGGAGCCAACACTCCATCGCCAGTACCATAACGCCTAATGTGACGATCTAGTTCCCCTTGCCTGATTTGGTATCCGACAACGTAGCTCGGGGGTGCGAAGAGACCTTGGAACCACCGTCGCGAGCGAGGGAGAGTATCGTATTCGTGTATCAAAAGGCCACGTCTCCGAGATTCTCCCCTTCAAATCCCATGGTAGCAAGCCTTCTCAATTTGTTCTTCTCCTTGGTCTTCTCCAAGACCTTTCTCTCCTCAGCCAGCTTCCTCACAATATTCAGTTCGGCGGCCTCGTACCCAGGAGGCGGGTCGTCGTCCTTGTCGAGATCGATCTCGCCCAGAAGAAGGACATTCTCGCCTCTGACTAAGAAGATGCCGTGCTCAATATCGGCAAAGTATCCTCGAGGGATTTCGGCATCACATCCCGGTTTCAGCGCGAATATCCTTTCCGTTGTTGATTGTAGAACGATGTTGGCTATACGACGTGTTAAAAAAAGAAAAAAAAAAGAGCTCTGCAGGCAAACCCTGAAGAACATTCTCAACATCACTGATGTTGAGAAGAAAGACTTGTGAGGGAAACAACTCGTACCAAACTGGTCCCAGCTCCGCAGGACGCCAATCAGTTTTCTCCCGTCACGCAAAACTACCATTAACTTCTCTGGTGAAGACGAAATATTTTGTCAGCTAGGAGCCGCGTCGCAACAAGAAGAGGACGGTTGGGAAACAGAAAAGAAGGGAGGGGGCCCGTCATACTGTCTGTCAAGTCGAGGAGCTGAGCTGCCGTGGTGAACATTTGCGGCGGTAATTGGGGAGGTGCGTGAGGAAGTGTCCCGGGAGGTCCGGGAGGTCCGGCTAGTCCTCCAAGCGGAGGGGCATCGGAGATGTTGACGTTTTCCATCTCTACGTCATGTATGTCCCAGATCGATTACGGACTAGAGAGAAGGCGACTCAAAAAAGTTCCATGGATTGTCCTCTGTTTCTGTTTGAGTCTTATAAGATCATGACGGAGCTAATTTTAAAATTGTCGAATCGGGGGCAAAGGGAAGAACGTGAGGGAACAGTCGATTCATTCACTACGGAGGAAGTCATGGTGTCAGGGTCGCGACCACAATACGGCGTGTTCCCAGCGTTGCTCAACAGTGACTATCGATAACAGTTGTCACGTGATGATGCTGTTTCTGCTCTGCATCCGAAGAGGCGTGGAACATGCAGAGAAGGTGCGGGGCACTGTTTTTCGTCCGTGTACTTTGAAAGTGTGTACATACATCCCACTGTATGTACTTCTCGTGGCGTCATGTTATTGAATCATCATTTACTCTCAGACAACCTCTCTTCGCATGCATGTGTCCAAACCACGCGCAGAAGAAATAAGAAATACTCTTCTGCTTCAGTAGGAGGAATAGTTGAAGGGGGGGCGCGCAGAAGCTCAGCTGACTTCTTTTCGTCGCTCTGTTCGATTTTCTCTGCTTAACCACAGATGTATCAGGCCGTCTCACACAGCAACACGCATGTCACCAAAACGGAATAGTGTCTTTCCTATAAAGAGAGCAAAATGGCTCTCAGGGAAGCTGGCCACGCATTCCAATTTCTCCAAGTCTCCACGAGACGATGCCGTGTCCATAATGTCTGCCGATTTTGCAAGATTTTTTCCTCGCCTCGCTCCTCATCCAGGGGACTGAGACAACAAATCGACACAAAGTCATCGTAAAATTGAGAAGAAGAAATGAAAACAATAAAAAGAAAAGAAATTCAGTCAAGCCAAAACATATCTATGGTTTTTTCTGCGCCCGCTAACGCCTTAGTATTATGCATTATACATCATTTTTCAGTGATGCATTAGTAAAGAATGGAGGTGATTTTCGAGTTCTTCCCGATTTGGACGTCGCTGTGCGCTATCTCTTTTCAGGACATCATTCTCCAGCCTCTCAAGTTCGGACTGGAATCAATGGATAACAGCTTCAATGCAGAAATCGACATATACCATCAATGCCAACATGACACAGCAGCATGTACCGCGCTCTTTCATTGTCTTTTTGCAGGAGCTGGTCCGTCGTAGTAATGGTAGACAATATTCGGGCAATCGCCTTTTGCCAGTCGCAACTCAAGAAAGAAGGCTCCGCAGGATGTGATGAGTGTCTGGGCTGGCGTTGCTACAGTCGCTTGATCATTGAGCGTTGTAATGCCTCTTGCAGCTCGGGCCGAGATGCCAAAGTCTCATGAGCTTGGGTGTAGGTGAACCACTGTCGCTCCCTCTTGTGCCTCTCTGGCCAGTCTTCGACCTCGGCCAGGACAGTGACTTGGAAAAAACAGTATTGCGACCTGTCCTTGGAAGATTTAGGAGGACGCTTCTCGTCGATGGTGCCCAAATCGTAGTCAATTTGGATGGTTATGCCGGCCTCCTCCCAAGCTTCACGAGTAGCAGCTTCTTGGCAAGTCTCGTCTGATTCCCAGCCTCCTTTTGGAAGAACCCACCCTTTGCGCCGGGTCGATTGTATTAGAAGGACATAATTCTGGTCGGGGCTTAGAGGAACGACACCGGCGACCAAACGTTCGCCTTTCGAATTGTATCCTATAGCCGTAAGGAAAGGAGTCAGTAACTCTCATGGGACACCAGCGGTTTGGTGAAAAAAAAAAGAAGAAAAAAAAGAAAAAAAAAACTACGGCATTCGTGCAGCGAGACGACCGACGAGGCAGCCATTCCCATCTCCGATGGCAGCTATGAGCGGGCCAAGAGGAGCAACGGGCGAAGACAAGCACTCACGCTGCTTATTTCTCCCTGTCCGCGACTGCATAGAACGACCGTCAGAGGCCTCTAGGCCGGGGCCAGACATGATGGAAAAGGTTCGGTTGTGCTTGCGACCGCTTTTCGCTGCTGCGTTTTCGAGATTTGACGTTGACCGCAAGATTAAAAAAAATCTCAAGGGACCAGACTGACTGGCTGTAAATTTGACAGGGGATGTGCAGCGCTGCAACCAGGTAATTGGGGCTGGCGGCTTGCAGCAGGAAAAGAAAGATCAGAGTGAATGAGAAGGCATCATGATCACTATTGTTGATTGGAATTGTCGAACAAGCTTGGCGATTGTATTTTGCACAGTGAAGAAGAGGAGAACAGAGGTGTAAGACGCCGTCTGGACCTGGAGGAGGGCAGAAAGACGTGCTGGGCCTCAAAATGCTGTCTGGTTACCGTCGCGCCGGACGGGAAAGCATCAATCAAATTCAGCCTGGGCGGGCACCCTTATTGGGGGCCGTGGAGTGTGTGGAGTGTGTGGTGTGTAGTGTGTGAGTGTGTGGTGTGGTGCGGCGCGGTGCGGCGGGCTGGGTTCAATGAGGTGCCGATGGATGGTGGGAAGTGGTAGGTGGGAAGTGGATGTGGGAACATGGAAACGGGAGGGAGCACAAGTATGTACCAGACCAGACCAGACTTGAGACGGACCGCCATCGCGCCAGACAGACAGGCACAGAGCATGCAGCGAGCGACGCGCACCTCTTGGCAGTTCCAGACAGTCCTTCTACCAGCTCGCGGCTGCAGACCAGACGAGGATGCACTGGCTGGCGCTGGGTGCTGGCACGGCCGGACCAGATTGGACTGGCCCGGTACGTGCACACAAACATCGAGGCACGTACAGCACGCAGGTACTCGGTGTACATGCATATGTCAAAGTCCGCAGTGCGCACTGGCGTTGGCGTTGGCGCTGGCGCTGGTGCTGGCGCTGGCGCTCGTACGCACGCAATTACCGACTTTTGTGGTGCAAGCCCGACGGCCTAGTTGAGCTGTTGCAGGCCCCGGCATGAAGAATGAGGTCTAGCCCAGAAAGCAGAATTGATTGATCAAACAGTCCGGGCTTGTGCCCACGGCCGGCCCTGCCAGGGGCATCCAGCGTGGAGAGGTTTATTAGTAGGTGAAACCAGGAAAGAAAGGCTCGAGAGACTGGAGAGACTGGAGAGTTTGCGCAGGTTGGGCGAAACGGATCGATCATGGTTTCGCTTTGACCAGACTGCAGTGCACTTGGGTAATTGGACCTGATCCTTGCCCATCCTTTCGCCTCCTTTCCCACAAGGCCCTTCTTGTTCGAGGCACAGGCTTTTGGGGACGAGTGGTGGTGGGTGTGGTTTGCCCATTTCGATTTCGACTTGTTGACTTGACTTGCCTTTCTTTGCAAACGAGGCAAGGCGGGTCGGTCATGGTGACGACACGTCAAGTACTACCAGACCAGACCGGACCAGACCGGACCAGTGAGGCCAGATGCTCTTTCCTCCAATAGACGACGTCCAATAGACCAATAGACGACGTCCAACGAGCCTGGCCTCTCGGCCTCAACAACGCCCGCCTGCCGGCTGGTTCCAGTGCCACCCAGCATGCGCCGGCTGTAGAACGGGGCGAGCTGGGTTTGCCCAATGATGCCGCCAGCTCACGCCAACAAGTGCCGGCCTTGCGGACACCAAAGCCTTGCAAAGTTTGTCTAGTTCTGGTGTGTATTGGAAAACACGGCGCCATCATGATTGTTTATTACTCTCGACATCCAAAGAACGCCTCTCTGCCGGGACGCTCCCAGGAGTCTGCCGGGAGTCTCCCAACACACTAGCAGGCAGCATGGGATCAGTGCTGCCGCAAAGCTGGCGCAAACGAATCAAGTAACGGTGAGATGAGTGACGCAGCGACTGTGTGACGGACATAACACAGGACCTGAGCGATTGGGGGCCGCCATTGGGACCACCAGGGCGGTCCAGGAACAAAGTGCTTCGTCGCTTCGTCGCTTCGTCGCTTCGTCGCTTCCTCCATGCCATGGGCAAACACTGGCGCAAAGAATCGATCCCTGAGACCAGAGGGGTGCTTACTTGCATGTTGTATGTACGACAGCCCGATATCATATACATAGACACAAAGGGAAGCGCTTATACGTGTACAAGCTCGACGCCTCTACAAGGACAAGTGCTCCCACCACGTACGAAACTGGTGTTGCAGCTGTCATGGGGAGGCGGTGATGCAGGTGGTTGGTACTCATCACTGTTGCTGCTGATGACTGATGACCGAGCGAACGGTACTTGTATGCACAACAATATAGAGCATGGAACGAAACCATATATCTACATATATTAGATCCATTTAGATCCATGATGTACATGCATATATATACATATGTATGTGTGTGTGTGTGTGTGTGTCCTTGCGCCTCTATACAATAGGTACTACCTGCTTTCTACCGACACAGAAATCTTGCAACTGCAGACTGTCGTACTTGGTGGTAAGCGGAGGGTTACACGACGTTAAAAGGCTGCTTTTTGCCGATTTCGTTTCATGGTCTGATCTTGTAACTTGCAGCTTGACTCCACGAATCTTCGCAGAGTCCCCTTCTCGAAGCCTCAACCGCATTAGTGACAGAAAACTGTGGAATTGGATCCAAAGTCTTTCCATCTCTCCCCAGTCAGTACGAAGTACCCTGACAGCTTGGTTTCCCGTATCATATCATGACATGTATCTCCTGCCTGCAAGCATTGATGGCCAAAGTGGTGCATGCCCCGCTCCACATTTACGACTACCTACAACATACATATAAATGAACAAGCCGTGAGCTCGCACAGGCGGTGTCTGTCCTGGCTCAATCTTCCCCTTGAAAGGCAAGGGACTACCCGGCGGGGATTGTTGTTGTCTCGTGATGGCTGGTGAAATCGTGGATGGATTGCGTCAGGAGGGAGTCGACAGCTATTTACGATTTCTTCCAATGAGGTCAAGCAGCAAAAGGGTCCACCTTCCCCATCACGCGCCTCGGTGGTGCCTGCCACTTTTACAAGGCATCATCCACGCCCGTCAATCAAACCATCGCCACCCGGATCACCTGGTAGGCGCATTGCGGAACCTCTTGTGCGTCCTCCGACTGGCATCGTCAGCCAGCACCATCATCAGCATCAGCACCAGCATCGGCACCAGCACCAGCACCAGCTCGCTACCAGGGACCAACGACCGACTCCCCGCTGCGATTGGCAAAGTACATGCGCGCGAAACGCGGTCAAAGTCTTTCCATCCCAATCGCACGTCTTCTCAAGTGGACAGTGATCCACTCGCGCAGGTTATCATAACCTGACAAGGCGGCGGCCCCTTGTCTTTTTCATCACGTTTAAGACGTTCTTGCGGGGCCCCCAGTGTCCACCTCACCAAGGTTCCCTCAACAAGAGCCCAGAGGTGCGTCAGGCAAATTCGAGATAAGGCGGTCCTGAAGCGACCACTTTCTTGCGCTTCTATAATTCGACGATACGTGCCACGGCGAGCTTGAACGCGGAGTTGACTAGTAAAGAATCCTCCGCACCAAAAAGCTCGTCGTCTCTTTCATAGGTTGGATTCAACCCTGTGTCCTTCACCGATCGGCTTTCCTCTCCAGGACAACGATCCGAGGCTCAAGCGGTCACAGCCCACTCATTACACATTCAACGTCATAAAAAACCAAGTCTTTTTTTTTGTTCGATCAAACAGCGTCTCTTCCGACAGGCAACTAGTCCATTGACTAGCAACATGCAGACCCCGGGAAGCACTTCAGTCGACTACGAATACCTCTCTCCAGTCGGTAAGTCGCTTTTTCCTTCGAGTTCAAACTTTGAGCCCACGTGCTTCACATTCCCATTTCTGTCGGATACTGTCGGATACAGTGAGAAGCGTCGATCTTGTTCAACCTTTGGCCTTGATGCTCATTGCTCGTGATGTAAATCGGGCTTGCTTCATCGTGCATTTGGCTCAACACCGGAGGACAACAGCCCGTGTCACCTCATATAGCATTTGTGCACGACAAACCACTGTTTTTTTTCTGCCTCTTTATATGAGCGCCCTCACAAACCATGCATTGTTATTCTTATGCATGGAATTTGTGTTATCCTTGCAAGAATATCAAAGCCCAATATGAAAGCCGGTAGACATGTCTAGTTGCACGCGTATGGTGTGATCCTTTGCGACACATGCACATGGTGACACGTACAGCCCATTGAGTTTCCTTAGCTCTCATTATCTCTTCGTGGCCTGCAGTGGAATTTTGGAGCTGACTTTGGAGCAGGGTATACAAAAGCTCTGCAATGCTTTTACTGTGACGCTGAGGGTCACAAGCAGTCAGAACGTGAATTACCTTGAGCCCAGTCTCTTCCTCATCATTTGATGCCTAGTCATTTGGCCCGTGCCTGAATTGGCGCAAAACCTTCAAGTCACAGACTTCCAGCAAAAGGGCTAACGTCGGAATATGTAGGCTATTCATACTATGCAAATGCAACCTCGCTGAGTCCTGAATTTTACCAGAACCTCGTCGATAGATGCTGGCGTAGGTCAGGAACTGCCATGTATCGCCCGGATCAGGCGCGGTCGTGTTGTCCCCATTATACTATTCGTCTTGATTCCAGTTTATTTAAACCCTCACGGGATCAGCGGCAAACTGTAAATCGTTTCTCAAAATTCGTCCGTGGAGATGCGTATATCAAAGAAGCCGCTCGGCTCTATCCAAAAACCCGAGAGGACGTGAGGAGAAGAGACAATGAATTTTCTTTCATTGATCGGATCCACGAAGCAGAATATGATCGTTTGAGAACCCCTCCAGAACCAGCGCATAAATTCGTCGTCACGCTAGAACTGGACACTTTCACTGAGGAGAAGTATCAAGTCTTTGATAACTATCAAAGGGTTGTGCACGGCGATCCACCTCAAAAGAGAACTCGCGAGGGATTCATCCGTTTCCTTTGCAATTCACCTCTGAGACGAGAGCTGCTGGTCGAACAAGGCCAACGCGAAAAAAGACTAGGATCGTACCATCAATGCTACCGACTCGACGGGGTCTTAGTCGCAATCGGAGTATTGGACCTGCTCCCGAATTGTATCAGCTCTGTTTACTTTCTATACCATGAGAGCATCCACAAGCACGCCCCGGGAAAGTTGAGTGCTCTTCATGAGATTGCGCTTGCGATTGAAGGAGGTCATCGATGGTGGTATTCAGGGTACTACATCCATAACTGTCCTAAGATGAAATACAAAGTCAATTACTCCCCCCAATTCATCCTGGATCCTAAAACTCTCTGCTGGTACCCTTTCGACTCGACGGTCTTGGGTCTTTTGGATCAAACACCTTTTGTGAGCTTATCTACGGAAAAGGATGGTGCTGGTACGTCTGGTCAGGATAGTACCGGCGACGGTAACACGGAAATGGCTGAGCTAACAGACGGCATGGGGTCGCTCTTCAAATCGGGCATGCCTGGCATAAGCTCTGTTTCCGACATTATGCAGGTTGACCTAGATCATATTGCTTTGAAGGTCTATTCTGAGGGACCCCTTCTCATGACGTCGGATTTGGTACCGTACTGGGATGAGGAGAGTTTTACGAACTGGCCCAGCTTCAAAGCCTATGTGGCCGAGTTGGTGGCGGCTATAGGTCCTGATATGATTGAAAGATTATGTTTAGATATGACTAGCGATAGTTAGGATATGCTTTGTGGTGCCCCAATAGCACCCGGTCAATTTGAAGTAGCAATCTAGGAGCCTAGAGATCAGGATTAAAGAGCATGTCTCGATCCGAGGAAAGCACTTGTCCTGCCCCTCATATTTCCGTTTTTTCTTTCCCCACTAACCCAAAATAACGAACAAGTGGGTCAGCCTATCTTATCACCTCAAACTGGTAATTATGTGTGTGTGATGCAGTTGATCAAGCTTTCTGTCGACGTAGGTAAGTAGCAGATCGCAAAAAAAAAATTGGATCCGAACGCTCAAACCACCTCATCACGGCATTAAAAACCAATACATCGACACCGCATACGCATCTTCAATCGAGGTATTGAGAGGTCATGGCCACACATCAAACACTTCTGTCGCCGGCTGAGCTCGCCTATCTGCACAGTTCACTGTCTCTCAAGCCACCAGTCCGCGCCGATGGCCGCGCTCCAACGCAATTCCGACCGCTGACAGCAGAGACAGGGATTCTCCCCGGTACCAATGGCAGTGCTCGAGTCTGCTTTTCTGATGGCACTGAGGCAATCGTGGGAGTCAAGGCGGAAATCGAGAAAACACCGGGCATACGCGATGCCGATGACGCAGAGGGCAAACTAAGTGCCATCGCGGATATAGAGAGGCCAAGTGAGAAGAGAACCAGTCGGGATTGGTTGGAGATGACGATTGAGATACCGGGTCAGAGAGACGATGAGGCTTCAACTGTATTCTTGGCCGAGATGCTACGGGAAGCGCTACTGGCTGACGTAGAGTTTGCGAAAAAGTTATGGATCAATAGACGATTTCACTGGAGATTATATTTAGATGTAAGTTTTTCATCTTTCCTTTGTTCTCGTAGTCTTTGGTTTCTTTTTCTTGCCAATCCTTCTCCGAGGAGACGTTCCTTGAATAGAAGAAGGAGGAGGAGGAGAAGATCTTCTTCCTACTATTCGTTGCCTGGAGTTTCTATGACAAAAGCTAATCTCGTCGAATTTTGGAAAGGTTCTGCTGATATCCCCTCCTCTGACCTACCCGCTCCCTCTCCTGTCCCTGACATCGCATCTAGCGCTTCTCGCGACTCGATTACCTCGACTCAAGTCCGAAGGTGACGAGGACCCCTTGTTCGACGACGACTGGGAATCATCACAGTATTTATACCCCCGCGACGGTGCTGCGACGGGCACGCGGCCGCCTATCACGCTCTTGATCATCACGGTGGCGGGCAACATCATATTTGACCCCTCCAAGGAGGAGCTAGCCGTCGCGGAGACGGCATTGGCCGTTTCTGTGTCCGAGGTCCGAGCCCAGAAAGAATCGGGCGAGATGGCTGTGGATTCGAGCCGCGAACTGCAGCTATTATCGATGAGAACGATTGATCCCCCCTCGCGATTGACGCCATCGGGCGTGCTGGACTCGGAAAACGTCGCTACGAATGGCGTCGCGGGGGGTGCAACGGCAAATCAGCAGGGCTCGGACGGGCAGCAGCAGCAGCAGCAGCAGGTGGAAGGGGTGTGGAAGGCGCCTCTTGGGGGTACTAAATATGCTGTGTTGGAGAGCATTTTAGAAGCAGTGCTTGAAAAGGGCGGCGTGGTTGACGAGATCCTCGATGGGCTGGAAGGCGTTGACTTGACGTGATGATTTCCCGTTGGGAGTTGAGACGATTACATGAGAATAAATTACAGGATGAGCAAGTCGTGAAAAGCTTGGCGGTTTTTGTTTGTCTTTTGCTTTCTTTCTTTTTTTCTTCTTTTTTTTTACCCCTTTTTAAACTTTTTGAGCATTCCAACTTGCGCGCAAGTTGTACCTTGTCGGACTGTATAACTAGGTGCTAAAGCCATATATCGGCAATACGACAGGGGACCCAGGAAGTACAAGGGAGAGAAAAAGTACAAATGTGCTTGGCCGTGCAACAGGATACATGGACTAAGGTGTGCATGCAATCCAAGAGTCAAGAAGATAATGGTAAGTTCACGCGCAAGCCACTGGTCAAGTCCGAGCACATGCTAGTCGATTTTTATTTTTTTTTCCCTTTGATTATACATACAGAAGTATATGCATATAAATTTGGCGAGATAGAGCTAGAAAAGAAGACCCCTAACTCGGCCATCCCTTCGACAAATTATTTACCAAAGCCCGAACCACTTCTTCTTATTCATCTTGTTTTCCTCCCCGGCTGCTCCCTTTTCTCCTTCCGATCCCTTCTGCTGGGCACCAAGCTCGCGCCCCAGCGCAGCAGCTTCCAACTCCTCCTCAGTCTCATTGCCCTCGTCCCTTCCGAAAACCATGGACACAGGATCCTTGGCCTCGATCCCGTGCACCTTCATGTAGTACTTGCGCTTGGCAATGTCGTCCAGGTGACGGGTGCGGTGCTCCCGAGCCTTGGTGGCCTTGTCCTGCTCGTGTAGGGAAATGACGTTCTTCCAGGCCGTGAAGAAGTAGGTTGGTTGGTGCCAGAGGTCGGAGAGGGGGGGGACGAGGTCTTTGAAGGGGGAGTTGTAGGCGTAGTTGATGAAGAAGGTGTAGAGGGCGAGGGCAAAGAGCGCTCCCTGTAGATAGATTACAATATGATTAGTAAATTGAATCTGAAGTTCTTTTGCCTTTACTTTTTGTTCTGTTTCTTTTCTTTTTCTTCCCTTTTTGCCTTTTTATCGAAAATAAAACAAGATAGAATGTTGCCAGCAGGCTGGGCCAACCTTGATAAACATTGAAACCAGCAACCAGAAAAGAGAAAAGAGAAACAGAGACGGGAAAACTGGACATTGGTCCTTTTTCAGAGATCAACTTACCATGGTGATAAATGTATGCAGCAGTCGACTATGCCAGAACCAATGAGACCATGTCCCCTCGGGAGCCATCAGGCCAGGATAGTGCTTCCTATTCTGTGCCGCGATTTCAGAAGCCGTCAACTGGGGGCCGTAGTGTCTCGGTACGGCGTTGCGCTTCAGTCTCGATCCATGAGATGGAGGGACAAACTTGGTTGGCTTCTCGAGGACGATGGGCTTCTGAACATGGTGCTCCGATGACGACGACGAGGCGAAACGAACGAGAACGTTTTGCGACAGGGGAATGCGCACTCCGCGCCAGAGAGGGCCCTGCAGCGGAAGGAGAAACCGCGGAATGATGGTCTTGAGGGCCATGATATGTTGTGTTTGTAGTGCGTTGAAGGTGATGCGTGAGAGATGTGTATCATGGGCTTGCTTTTGCGTTGTGCAGGTCCAATGAGAGAGAAAAAAAAATCTGTTGAGACTTTTTCCCCCCTCTCTCCAATGCAATCCTTCTTTTTTTTCTATACCTTTTTTTTTTCTTGGCAGAGGGTCCGTTGCGTCAATGAGCACGAAGCTCTCGCGGAGCTAAAAAGTTGGCCTTGGACCCTCAGGCTCGACCTAAACCTGGAGGAGAGAATGTTTTGATCTGAATTATTCTTGATCAACAAGGATTCCTTCCTCTAGCCGAGCTTAGTCCGTCGCCGTCTCGTCGTTCACGCCCCTAAAGCGTGAGTGGGGTTTCACGTCCGACTTTGCCCGGCAGCGATTGTGGCGAGTCCGGGTAACTGCGTAATTGGAGCGCTCTGATTGGACTGCGCCCCAGAAAAGTGTGGCTCAATTGTGCCCGGCGAAGCCAGGTTTTCTCTCCAGAACAAAAGTTACGCCGGTCAATGCTGTCATAAACTTTTTCACCCTTTTCTCTTCTTCCTTCTTTTTCGCTCATACCACATCACCTAGCAATTCATTCAACACCCTCAGTCGTCCACTCACTGTAGACCGGTTGGGGATTTTTTGTCTTTTTTCTGTTTTTCTTACGAACCTTTACGAATACCTTTGAAGAACCCTTTTAATCACCTAAACCCCTCACATATTCACAAGATGGCTGGCGGTAAGCAAATACGCTCTTGACATGCCCCTTCCTCAACATAACCGGGAGAGGATGTCGCTTGTACAGGCGGTTTCGCAGTTGGGATTGCGCCGAGGCAACGCGGTTTGGATTGAGCGCAGATGGTGGTCGTCCAACTTCTGAAGTTTCTCGTGTGCAATTTCAAGTCGTTTTCTTTTTCGTCTTCTCCCTGCCTTGATGGGATGCACCTTCGATCGCGCTCAACTTTGTGACGAGTGCCTTTCGAACGCTGCTTCATCCAGTTCTGGTCGAGAGAGACAACAGAAACACGACTTGCGATACGCTGCGAGACAGCGACAGCTACACACGGTTTGCGTTTCCCGTGTTGTCCATCGCGCGTCGCATTGTGTTTGTGCTCAGCGAACCTCGGCTGGCTTGATTGACGACCCTTTCTCCTCAACTTCACGACGTCCCGGTCCTTGCCGGTGCATTGATGACGCTGTCAAGTTTGACAATTTCACTGACAATGTTTTTTCCCCATAGGTGATATTGCCAAGGGCGCCAAGATGTTCAAGAGCCGTTGTGCTCAGTGCCACACCGTCGAGAAGGAGGGCGGCAACAAGATCGGTCCTGCTCTGCACGGGCTTTTCGGCCGCAAGACTGGCTCCGTCGAGGGTTACTCCTACACCGACGCCAACAAGCAGAAGGGCATCACCTGGGACGAGGACACCCTCTTCACATACCTCGAGAACCCCAAGAAGTACATTCCCGGCACCAAGATGGCCTTTGGTGGTCTCAAGAAGGAGAAGGACAGGAAGGACCTTATTGCGTACGTTTTTCACTTCTCTGTCCTCCCCTTCAGTTCCAACTACCAATTACCAAATGACTGTACCATGCCTCGCTGGGAATAAAGGCTAACTTTGTTGATAACAGCTACCTGAAGGACGCTTGTAGCTAAATGCTCTCGCGTGTATAATGATAGGACTTGCATAGACGGCGTGGTGTTTAGAACGGACGAATGTACCATAGACCAAAAAAGATTTCTTATTCCTTCTTTTAGAATACTTCCAGCACTAGCAAGCTGCGCGCTGAAATTCAAAAACTCCCCTTTTCCTTGCTAACAATGGGCTTGTTATGACTGTTTATGACTGTGTCTCATTTTCACAATAGAGTTGTATTATATTTCCCCCCCCCCCCCTCCAAAGGTAGCCATATCTCAGTAGTGTTTGCTTGAACGAGCAGTCCAGGACGCTAGCCATGAAACATTATTCGGAAGACAAATCCTATTTTTCTATGCGCCATAAAGAAAGAAGAAAGAAAAAAAGAAAAAAAAAAATCCCATAAATTTCATGTTGTTGCCGTCTCGCTGGGAGAGCCAGCCCTTCAGGCATGGCTCATGCGTCGTGGACCTGGTATGTAGAATACAACTTGTATCTTTCGTTGGACACATACATATGTATGTACATCTGAACACCCAACTGTGTTCTTTCTCTGAATTCCGTCGAGATAGGATTGGACATGCGGAGTCGGCAATTTTGAGGACCTCTAGGTCTCCGTACCTACGGCGAAGGTACGCATTGCCTATTCTGTAGGTGTCAATGACCTGTGTGTAGTATCCGGCAAGTTAAAAAAAATGTAGTAATATAGAACAATATGTGTTCTTACATTCATGCAGCTTATACCTATTTTACATAGTCGGATATTTATAAACATACCTTTTACACCATCTTATGTACTTCTGCATTGGTATATTCCGCAGGGTATGGAGATATGTGAGCATACTATAAAAGTAAACCTTTATCTTTTGTAATCTATCCTTGGACTTCCTGCATCTTTATGCATCCGCTACCCTTTCATACTACATTCCGTCTCCTATAAGACTCTGGATCCTTTACACTTGGTCTTGTGTTTTCTAGAGCGAATTCCCAGTCCGCACTAGTAATTCCCTTGGGTAAGTCCTCGTCCTGCAAGAACCTCTCTAGCGCTGAATGCGCCGCCTTTGTTTGCAGCTCGCTCAGGTCTGCGCCGCTAAAGTTAGTACAGCGAGTATCGAGTGCGACATTAGCGAGGACCTCTAGATCGTCAGGGGTAGGGTTCTTCTGGCGGGTGCGATAGATGGCCTGCAGAATGTCAATACGTTCCGAGGGCGTTGGCAAATCGATGAAGATCTGATCCCCGAGACGGCCCGGCCGGAGAATAGCTTCATCTATGAGTTCGGGACGATTCGTGGTGCCGATAACGTAGACGCCACTTCGGTCTTTTACGCCGTCGAGCTCTGTGAGAAGGGCGTTGACAAGTCTGGCCCCCGACTCGGTGGACGCGTTGGCTCGTGGGGGCACGACAGAATCCACCTCGTCAAAGAACAATATGCAGGGCTTGGAGGAACGTGCCCTTTCAAAAAGTTCTCTCACCGCTCGCTCCGACTCGCCGACGTACTTGTTCAGAAGCTCCGGTCCGTTGATGAGAATGAAGCTGGCTTTGGCGTCGTTGGCAACGGCTTGTGCTATCAGGGTTTTGCCACATCCCGGGGGCCCCCAAAGTAGTACACCGGCACTTTGTGAAAGTCCGAATTCCCCATACAATGCAGGGTGTTTTATAGGTCCAATGATCGAGGTCTGTAATCGCTTCCGGGCCACCTCGAGGGCACCCACTTGATCCCACGTTACATTGGGAATAGCTGTGAAGCCTTCTTTGCGGAGAGCTGGCACAAATCCTTTGAGGGCTGTTTTGAAATTGTCCATAGACACAGGCGCTCTGGGCCGCATATTGTATCGCAACGGTCGAAGGACTTCCAAATCCCTCGCACGGATTGCATCTTCTAGTTCGGTCTCGCCGAGTTCCACATCATCTTCATTGCTAAACGTGTGGATAGCAAATCGTTTTGCTTCCTCTGTGACAAAGGCAATCTCGGCGGGCACGAAGCCATGGGTAATCCTGGCAACTTCATCCAGGTCGACGTCGTCTCCGAGGGTCATATTGCCTAAGACTGTTTTCAAAACGTCCTTTCTCGCATCGTAGTCTGGAATCTCCGGTTTGAGGGTTTTCTCAAACAAGCCTTGTTGTAGAATATAAGGGTCGACCTCATCGATATTTGATGTAGTGGCTATCGCAAAATGATTTGAGTCTCCACCTCTACTTCGCTGTAGTCGTTGCATTTGTAAGGTGAATAGTTTCGTCGCCTTGGCATGAGAATCGTTATGGTGCGAAGAGCCTGGTCGTCCCATGTAGTGATGAACCTCGCCAATAAATATGATACTGTGCGGTTGCGCCATGGCCGCATCGAATGCCTCGGTCATATTCTTCTCCATTCTCTCCGTATCAAAAAAACACATATCCAGACAGACGAGAGGCACTTCTAATTCACAGGCGATGTTCTTCACCAGTGTTCTTTTGCCCATCCCCCGTGGTCCAGATATAATGATACCGGCCGGGCGCTTGCTGTCATGGCTCTCGTCGTATCCTGGGAGTTTCAACGTTTGCCACGTCAACCTGAGCAACTCAGCCGAGAAAGGTTCGAGACCACCCAGAGGTATCTTGCCGTCCACATGCTCTATTGTGAATCGACTTCGCTTCTGAATCTTCTTAGGAGGCTGTTCTTGCTGGGTTGAAAGCGCGGCTTCTGCTGTCGAGGTATTGCCGTTGGTTTGCGCTTTCGTCGTCTCGAGCACCGCATCCTCACTTTCTTCTTGTAATCGACGTTTCTTAGTCGGAGATTTTTCTTCTGACTCCGCCAAATTGGGGGTCTTGGCTGTATCGCGATGCCATAATTTTGTCATTTGCCGATTAAGCAGAAATCCGCCGTTCCCTTGACCCGTCATGGCCTCCTCGGCTTTTTCCAAAGCCGCCTCCGAATCACTCGAGTCGTCTGCCTCTTGTCTGTGAAGGAGTAGCACACGATGTATGGCATCCTCCAGCGGCCTTTTCTTCAGTCGTTTCAGGCTCGAGTTGGATCGTTGGATGGCATCGTAGGCGTCCGGAGTCGACTTGAAGCGTTGGCCTCCATTGGTGGAGGATTGTAGTTGTTTTAGTACTTTATCGATGTCGCACTCGAGACGAGACTGAAGAATTGTTCGTGGTCTTGCCATTGTTGAAGAAGACAAGCTAGGATGCTTTTTTTTTTTAAAAAAAAAAAAAAAGAACCCAAAAAAAGAGGGGCCTCCCAAAAGATAAGAGAGTTGGAGGAGGGTAAACGTAGAAAGCGGAACAGTCAGAAAGTGTTCTTTCTTTTCTCATGAAAGAGAATTGATCGACTCGCTACCGTCGTTACCTGCTTTTGCTACAAGCGACTGGCAGAATAAAAAAGTTGCCGCGTTGTAGACACCAACATGCACAAGCCAAGCCAACAGCCATTGACACCTCAAATTTTCCGGACCTCGATTCCTTTCACATTCAGCTAGTGTGTGTCGTCATTCGACGGCGCCCTGGAAAAGTGGAGCCAGCGCGTTAATGCTGGAAACCAGACACTTTGTTGCTGCGCCATCAGAGCACACGGGCTGTCTCCGCGATGCGCGCGCAGCATCGCCCGCCTGAGTCGGCGCTTATCGATAAAGCTCAATAAGACCGCAAGTACCCGCCCGAACCGCACGCGCACCGGCACGCGCACCGCGAGGGCAACGTGGGCCGCATGACGAGCTGCCTACATGTACTTGGTACTCGACGTTGCCTCCAACCTGGTGTTGCGACTTGGGGTGCGACCGCGAACCCCGAATCTCCGCCTTCTTATCAATCGTGAATTCCGACCTGTCGACACAGGGTATTTCACGCCAGTATGGGGCCCAATGCCAGCAAGGTCACTGCTCAGGACAAGTAGGTTTTGAACTTTCACTATCAGTCTGTTGTCAACAAGAATCAGCCTCGAGTGCCATGATCGTCCACATTCCTGCGACTTTTTCCAGCTTGCATGTCCAGCCCCCGATCCCCAGCTTCCAGCTTCGCCTGTCCCTCCTTTTTTTATTTTTTTTTTATTTTTTTTTCCTTTTTTTTTCTTTTTTCTTTTTTTTCTTCTGTGAATTTGTTTTTTTCTATACAACATCTTTCGAAGCTCAATTTCTACTAAACTGACTCACAAATGTCTCTCGGAGCAACAGGGCCATCCTAGACATGAAAACCCAGCGCGACAAGCTCCACCGATACCAACGGCGCATCACCGTCCTGACAGACAAGGAGACCGACATCGCAAAGCAGATGCTCGCCCGAGGCGACAAGAAGAGAGCCCTCCTGGCGCTCCGGCGCAAAAAGTACCAAGAAACGCTACTCGCCAAGACGGACGCGCAGCTCGAGCAGTTGGAAAAGCTGACGTCCAACGTCGAGTTCGCCCTCATACAAAAGGATGTGGTCTTTGGTCTGCAGCAGGGGACAAGGGTGCTCAAGGAGATTCACGCTGAGATGGGGGGCTTGGAGAATGTGGAGAAGTTGATGGGCGAGACGGCCGAGGCGATTGCCTATCAGCAGGTACGTGTTTTTTGTCTCTACAACAAAAAAAAAGAAAGAAAAAAGGAGAGAGACAGAATTAACAACCATCTTCATCTACACAGGAAGTCAGCGACATGCTGGGTGGGCAAATATCGAGCCAGGATGAGGAGGATGTGGAGGACGAGCTCGAGGCTCTGCAGGCTGAATTGTCTAGGCAAGGACACGAACTACCTTCGGTTCCCAATGCGCACGTTCCCATCGGTGAAAGAAGTAGGGAAGAGCCCGCAAGGGCCACGAGACGAGAAGAACAAGAGATGTTGGCTTCTTGACGGTGCTTCTTTTTCTTCTTCTTCTTCTTTTCTTTTTTTCTTCTTCCGTGGATTTTCCTCTTATTTTCTTGATTCAACATACTGAATAATGGCTGGATTCGGTCTCCCTCCGTGTGGTTCTCAGATCACAGACGCTTTTGGGTTTCTATCCTATAGATTTGGGGAGGTGGTTTTGCATTATAGCGAGTAGTCAGTCACATACAGGCGTTTTGGTGTGGGACTTGCTGGTTTTGTTTATTTTCATTTTTCTATTTTTCTTCTTTTTTTTTTCGTTTATGACGTGTTTCATTCTCCTCTGGGTAGTCTTTTTCAACATCTCTCGCAATACATTCATACCCGCCTCGAGTGCTAGTTTTGTCTAGCCATACTTTGCAATCAACTTTTTCATGATGGACATGGCTCCGGCCCGATAGCCACCTCCAAACATGGCGAAATGATTCAAATGGTGGTACCTTGCGCCGGTTAGTCCGGAGAGCTGTCAACAGAAAGGGAATGTCTTGACTCTTTCTTTTTCTGCTGTTCTCGTCGCTTTTTCTTTTTCCACAGGGGGAGTGACAGGGGGGGCCTTCCACTTACAGCTCGTACAACAACAATCTATCCTCCCACTCCCCACGTGGCTCCGCCTTGGGAATAAGCTTCTCATACTCCTTCCAGAACCCTGCCCCGAAGCCGCCGCCAAACATCTTCATCATGCCCAGCTCATACTCGGAATGCGCATACACGGCCGAGGGATCAAACACAACCACTTCCGGCGTCCCCTCCGCGCCCGCCAGCCGCCCAACAGCGTGATTCCCGCTCCACAAGTCCCCATGGACAACAACAGGCGTGATGCCCTTCACGGTTTCGTCCCCGACGAGCCGCGAGACGACCTTGTCGGCGACCAACTGCACCGTGTTGCGCAGCTCGGCGTCCGGACCGTGCTTCTGCAAGCACGTGCCAAGGATGCCGCGCAGTCGGTTCTCGGCATAGAAATCCGCCCACGAGGCCTTCCAGGTGTTGTCCTGAGCGGTCTCGCCACAGCATGTCGAGACGGGGAATCCAAACATGGGCTTGGAGTGGCCCTCGGGGATGGGCGCCGGCGTCGTGTGCAGCTTGGCTAATTTGGAAGCGAGGGACGGGCCTGCTCCGGGACCGTTGACACGGGATCCTGTTTCGAGGTGGAGAAAGTCTGTCACGAGGAAGTATGTATTTGGTTGTGAGGACAGGGAGCCATGGGCGTGGGATTGGGGACACAGCTGGGGGACGACGTCGTGGATGGCATTCAGGGAAGCATGTTCTCCTAGTGCTTTTATGATTAACATTATAATTCATGATTTATTTCTATTATTTTGTATGTCTTTTTCTTTCTTTCTTCTTTTTATATTTATACTTAAAAGAGCATAAGGGCATAATTCTTCTAATATACCTTTAAAAAGATAGAAAGAAAGGAAAACAAAAAAGACGCAAGAATAAAGAAGAAAAGAAATAAGAAGAAAGAAACAAGATAGAAATCACAAAACTACCTTTAAACATCATCTCAGCTGCCTTCCCAGTCCCAATCTTGATGAAATAATGCATCGGCCGGCCATTTTTCGTCGTGGTAAGCTTGAACGTGGATGAGAAGCCGGAGTGGCCGTGGGCGCTGATGACGGCGTTTTGGTCCTGCAGGTGGAGGGCTCTAAGGATCGCCACGTCGACGGGGTTTTTCATGGCAGATGTTTTCAGCAGATATTTGCACGGGGTAAAAGGGAACAAATGAGATAAAGACAAACTGGAAGTAAAAGAAACGGTCTTCAAATTCACTACAGGCATGGATCATGCATGGATCGCTGTTCAGATGAGAGCGGGCAAGCTTGCAGATCAGATGCGTCAAGATTGGGACTCTTGCGGCGATGACGTCAGTGTCTACGTGCGGGCAAAGAGACATGACAAAAAAAACGAGGCGGCGGCCATAACGGGCGGACGCCGCGCAGACGGGAGCAAAACGGGGATGACGTAAAAAAAAGATCTCTAGATTCTCGGCCGAGGCCGTGAAGCGAATCCGCCAGGCTCAGCCCAGTGCCGAGACCTGAATCGAGCGGCAAGCGTGTCGCAGGCTGGGCGGGAACGGGGCAGCCTTCCCACGGGCCACGAGTCAGCATGTAGCTCTCTCCGTGTGCCTTTCTGGATTGGCAAGTCATCCTCGAGCAAGTAGCGAACCAAACCTTGGAATCACGGCCACGCTTGGGTGTACGTTTGAAACTCGAAAAGCTGAAGTAGTCAATTGGGAAGCAGGAATCCTATGCGCTAAGCGCGACTAAGTCACCCGTGACAGGATGATAGGCGTCTTGTATTACAAGGGGGGGAATAAAGGAAAATGTGAATTAAGGAAAAAAGATTTAATGAATGAATGATAGGATAAGAAGAATTTATAGTAAAGAAAGAAGAAATAATAAAAGAAGAAATAAGTTTTAGAAGAAAAGAAATAAGGAAGATTTTTTTATTAAAAAAGGGGCTATTAAGAAAATAAAAAATCAGGGAAAAGAAAAAAAAGAAAGAAGAAGAAAGAAGAAGAAAACGCCGCGGTTGCCAGGTATCAAATCTATAAGTCAATCCCACCCCGTATATGCTTGCGCAACCTACTGCACCATTTTCTCCTCGAGCCAAAAACTCAGTTCGTCCATTCTTTCCGCTGCTAAGTAAACAGGAAACGCACACGCACGCGTGTATGTGGACGGCCCGCCTCCTCACGACTTGCTGCGTGCCATCTCGACGTGCGTAGTTGTCGTGGCACTGTGTCCATGCCCAGCCACGAGGGTCATCTCGTCCGAGTCTCGTCTCGCGGGTGTTGCGTGGTGGTATTGGCCGTATTGTTGTTGTTGTTGGTTGTGGTAATGGGCATCACCTGTGTGCGGTCTCTGGGCGAGAACGTTGAAGCATTTTGCACAGGGACACGTCGGGGTGGCGTTGAGTGGAGGAGGAGGGGCCATGTGACGGGCGAACCAGTTCTTGAGGGAAGGCATTATGCTTTGGTGGGGATGGATTTTTTTTTATTTTTATTTTTTTGTTGTTGTTGTTGTTTTGATGCTGTTGCTCGAGACGGCGTAGAATAGCACCGCAGAGAAGTGAAACGGGCTCAGGGAGCAAAGGGAACAAAGAGACGAAGAGGAGCGTGATTGGGCCGCTGTGTGCGTTTCGCAGGTAGTATCTGCGTACGTCTCAGGTATTCAGATAAGTAGATGCCGATCAAAGATAATTCGATATTCAACAAAGACTCGTCTTGGATGCGTCTGAGGTTGATGGGAGAGTTGAAGTTGGGAGGTCTGAATTGGCACCGCACCAGAAACCACGGACAAAGGACGGAGGAGGACGCAGCCCAGAATACTTATACCCCTGGCATCACGACCTTCTGCATCAACGGACGCCGGAAATGGCAAAGGAACAAGGGAACAAAGGACCAGAGAAAAGACAGCCAGACCGCCGGCGGCCACCCCGGTTCGGAGTCCCGCCAGCCGGTGACAAAAGGAAACGCAGACTGAATCGCCAACACAGATGGACGGCTGCGTCTCAATGCAGCAGATGCATGTGGAGGCGCCCAGCAGCCGCCCAGCAGTGCCAGGCACATGCATGCGGGCGGCAGCAGCAGCAGCAGCCTGCCACGCACTTCGATGTGCCTTTCCGGTCTCGAGGCCGACTTGCGCGTCGACGTCGACAGCACATGATCAAATCATCAACTTTCCCCTGCTCCGTTGATCGTCTCCCGCACAAATCCTGTATTATACCAAGGAAAAAAAAAGGTGTGTCTTTTTTGAATGAATTTTTCATTCAGGGCGGCGCATCTGTCTTCTCTCAGTCTCTTTTTTGTTTACACCAGGCAGGCCTACCTCAGACCCTGGAGGACACACGCAATCCACGTCGCAACGGGGCCTTCCAGAAGGAAAAACTGGAAAAAAAAGAAAAGAAAGCGAAAAGAGCAAAGGCCAGAAGAAGCAAGAAAACGCGAACCACGGGCTAAGAGGGAGGGAACAAGAAAAAAAAAGCATATGACACAACTTATGTACGTACATACAGCATGTGTAGAACTATGTGTAGATTACCGAGACATGTAATCACACCCGGCCGCGTCTGCAGGTGGGTCGTGGCATCATGCTGCCGCCCGTGCTCGTCCCCCCAGGACTCGGAGAAGGACCAGAACATCAGAACCAGAGAGGCCTCGCAGGCGTTGCAAACCGAACCAAGACAGTTGTTATTGTTGCACGGGTGGCCCAAGAAAACGGACCAGGCCTGCTTGCAATTGGTCCCGAAGCAGGTTCCAGCTTGAGTGCTCTTCTACTCCGCGCACCGCCGAGGGGGGAGACTCGCGGATGGAGGACCTGGTGACTCACGCATAAATGCGGTGACGATGTGGAATGTCTCACCAAAAAGACGAACAGTCGGCATGATACATGGCAAGTCCGTCGATTGTTGGACCGCCGTACAAGGAAGGCATATAACAACCCAGATCTCCGGATTCCAAGTTCCGTCCAGCAATTCACAAAAGGTTGATTTTGCATGATATATCAACAATACATACACTTTGCCTCCCTCGCTCTTTCTATCCTCTCCTGTAACCTTGACTTGCTTACCTCCGATAAATCTATGAAATTGTACACGGAATGCTCCATCTTGCTAGCCAGTAGCCACTATGTCCAACCTAGATACCCAGGGTAAATTCTACACCGACGTCAATGTCGCGGGCTATAGACAAGGTACACTGATTAGTCTTTGCATGCGTAGAAGAATGGGTTGTGCAAATGGAAAGGGAAAATAAATAAAATATAATGACACCTGACTCACCCATCTTGACCACCTTGGACAATTGGACAGACTTCTCGGCAGCGCTCTGCAAGTCGTCAATGGAAAAGATCTTCATGCCAGATTCGTTGATCAGCTTGTGAGCCTGCTCGACGTTGGTACCCTGCAGACGGGCGATGATGGGAATCTTGAGGTTGAGGTTCTCAACCGTCTTGATCAGGCCAGTAGCAATGTGATCGCATCGGACGATACCGCCAAAGATGTTGACAAAAATGGCAGTGACCTTGGGATCGCTGGTAATGAGCTCAAAGGCCTCCTGGATAGCAGCAGGAGTGGCACCGCCACCCACGTCGAGGAAGTTGGCCGGTTGACCGCCGTTGAGCTTGATGATGTCCATGGTCGCCATGGCCAGACCCGCACCGTTGACCAGGCAGCCAATGTCGCCATCGAGCTTGATGAAGTTGAGGCCAGACTTGGCGGCGCGTACCTCATCAGGGTCCTCCTGAGTAGTGTCGCGCCACTCGAAAACCTCCTTCTGACGGAAGTCGGCGTTGTCATCAAAGCCGAACTTGGCGTCCATGCAGAGAACCTGGTGGTCGCTCGTCTCCGAAAGAGGATTGATCTCGATCTGTGTAGAGTCTCGTTCGGAAAAGATCTTGTACAGTTTCTGAATGGTGTCCTTGGCATCTTCGATGCACTGTTCGCTGAAGCCCAGCTTGGTAGCAATCTCACGGGCAATCTCATCAGTGACGCCAACGTTGATGTCGATGTAGTTGGTGTTAATAGCATCGGGGCTCTCCTTGGCAACGGTTTCAATGTCCATGCCACCCTGCGACGACGAGACAATGACGGGGGTCTGTGTGGCTCTGTCCATCAGGATGGCCAAGTAGAACTCGCGCCGAGCAAACTTGCGCTCGCAGATGTAGACAGCGTTGCAGAGACGACCGCCAGCACCCGTCTGCTTGGTGACGAGCTTGTGGCCAATCATCTGCTGAGCGAACATCTCGGCCTCGTGAGGCGAGTAAATGACCCGGACACCTCCCTTGAGACCATTGTCAAATGTGCCCTTTCCACGTCCACCAGCGAGAACCTGGGCTTTGATGACCATGTCCTCAGTGCCGATTTGCTTCGCAATAGCTTTGGCCTCCTCAGCGTTCTTGGCCACCGAGCCCTTGGGAACACCAATGCCATACTATAGAGCAAACCCACTGTCAGTAAAGCTTTCGGCACGCGAGACATTGTTTATCCTCTCGAGAAAATGGAAGGAGGAGGGAGTGGGCCAAGTTGGAGGCCATCGGGAAAGGGTCCTACCTGTCGCAAGAGGTCGGCGGAAAGGTACTCGTGGATACTCAGAGCTCGTTTTTGTTGAGCAAGGCCGGGGAGTCTGACGGAGGGAGCGACTGGGAGCTAATTTTTATTTAATTCAGCTGCTAGACACCAAGTTATGGTCACAGATGAGAAGACGTGGGCGAAAAAGAAAAAAAAAAAGTCGACCAAAGGGATGAGGAGCCAGATTGACGAACCTTGGAGGCATTCACGGCCGACGCCAAGGCGCGGCTGCGGCTGAGGTTGAACATTTCGGCAGGAGAACGGCAACTATCAGTTACAGATAGTCAGACGGAAACGAATTCGCTATGAGGGCGGATTGAATCACAAGACGACGAAGATGAGGCCTTGAATTGATGCACCAGAAACAGCTCTCCAAGTGGAAACCGACGTTGCAGCACGCCGTTGCTGTTGCAGGAACCCGAGTTTCGCCGTGAAAATGGGACGGAAAAAGGTGCTGCCGTCCGTCGGCGTCTGCAACACCAAGCTTCTCTGGTCTAATTCAATTTCCACTAATGTCGTACTCGACGCTGTCAGTCGTAAGCATCAGGCCACTGATATTACTTTGTTTCTGTCCTGAGCCATCGCCAGTTTCTTCCTATGAAATAAACCAAAAAAAAAAAAAAAAAAAAAAAAAAAAAAATCGAGCGATCTCGTCCATTCAGTCGGCTCCCGACAGGTCCGAAAAGTTCAAAACTTCACACAATGCTGACTTCGCATTTGAATTCGCAGCCCAAATGGCGAAAGAGCAGACAACTTCAGCTCGTCACGACTCGCGAGGCCCACAAGAGGATGTTCATGCAGCTCATGCCAGGCCGCAAAATCCGCGACACATGAGAGCAAAGAACGTCCATATCATGCTGCGGCGCGTGCGAGAAGCGGTCCCGTCCTCAGAAATACTACACATCCGTTGAAGTAGACGCATCACAACGCAAATTTCCACGCCGATAGGCACTGGACTGTGCCTCATCCCACAATGCCGTTCATATGCCCCTCGCACAGTAGCCATCACCATGAGCTGATGCAGAACATCCGAATGTCCACCTCGTACAGCAATTTTTTTTAACTCCCCGTGTGTCCTCTCATAGTCAATCATATTCGTTGACATGATCGGAGCCTAGCTGGTAAATGCTTGATGAAAATGCTGGAACAAAGCTGAGCCTTGGACAAGATTTCACGATGCTCCCTCGCCCAAGTCAGGGCCTTTAGTCTGGGCGTCCTTTTATTGCCGAACTTTGAGGCTTGTTTTTGATTCTAGGTGCTAGCATTTGCACTCGTCTCGAAAAGTGCTTCCTAGGTATACTCCTCTGGCTTTTTGTGGCTTCTCTGGGTTCTCCTCCCCATTGTCATCTCCCTTTTAATGTTTGGCACGAGCTGCCGGGTCGCCGCGATACGTATTGTGCTTTCCATGGTTTTACTCGTGTCGGCAACATTCAACTTTGGGGCGGCAAGCGAGCCTACGTCTGGCCGATATTTTTATTTGTTCTATGGTGAGTTGACTGTGCCGGTGTGTCGGTTCCATGCATCTATGCATTCATCCACGCAGACCATGAATGGTTTTCCGTCAGTCTACGTAATGACCAATTGCTCACCTGACTTTCCCTGGGCACCCACTCCTTGCCCGAGATAACGACGAAATTGAGGCACGGATTCTGGTACTCCTCCCCCTCGTCCTCTTCCTCATCTTCACTGCCCTTTCTTCTTCACTGCAGCCTCCAAGTCATCCATTCACGTTAACAAGCATCAATATCACGGCCTTCTTGCACATCTGCGCATATCGCCAACTCGATAACAACCGCTGCCCTTGGTCTGGCCCGACCGTCGAGACGACGACGCAATTCCATAGATGGTCATGGACATATCAAAGTCCCTATTTTAACGTTAACCTATAAAAAACTCTATAAAATGATTCACAGAATTTATCCGGGCGGGGACACGTGTTGGTCTGTACGAGTAAGCTTCTCTTGATGTTATTCTTAATCCACCATCCGACTTGGTTCAAAACATCAATGGTGAGTGCCGTAGAAGATCGGTGTGCTCGATTACGAATCAGCAATACTTTAGTCTGAATCCCGATCACAAAGTCGCCGGCAGGGGGCAACGGCAAAAGGCTCAAGGCAGTTAGATGCACTCTTTTGTTGCATGAAATACTGTGACAGTTTGCGCTTAAACTTTTCAAAGACTCCCTTTTTTATGGTGTATCTGTGCATGCGCATGTGATAAAATATCCGTTGAAAACAAAAAAGACAAAGGCAAGAACAGCTCCTATTTCTGATCAAAGAAATTTCACTCTGTCAAAAGATATACTTTGAATCTAAGTACATGGGTGTTGAATGGGGGGTCTTCTTCCCCCAATACCAAAATATTTACAAGACGGCCCTCTATGTGCTTTTCTTTTCCCCTTATCCCAACAGAATACAGAACAAAGGTACGGGGAAAAAAATGGGAAAGGGGAAAAGAGAAAAAAGTCCACTACGCCTGATGATGCTGTTTGACTCCCTAGCGTGAGTGCGGCGTGGTGCTCACTAGCATCTTTTTCGACATTACAAAGATACGCAAAAAAAAAGAAGAAGGAAAAAATGGGAAAAAAAGAAAAAAAACAGAAGCCGCCTCTTCTTCTCGACGTAGTCAAGCTCAGCTATACATTGCTAGCCGCAAGTTGTGCAATTGTAACAACGAGATTCCGCGTGGACTCAATGGTACCCAAAGGGCCATTTTATCCTCTCTTCCCCAAATCAGCGTATATTCATCACCCATAAGTCATTGGTGCTTGATTTATCCTTCAAGGTTCCTTCTTCTTCTGTCGCGATATCTAGGCCTCGTACAAGTTTCATACCATGAACGACTCGCCACATCCGCATTGTTCCTCTAATACAGAGCGTCAGCATGTCCGATGGAGGGGGGGGGGGAAGGGGTAAAGAAGGATGTGATGTCAGGATAGGGGCAATGGGAAAGGGATGAAAACACATACTTATGTTGGGATTCTTAAAGACGAATCGCTGATTCAGCTTATCCTCCGTCCAATCCATCTCACTGCCAATAATGCTAAACAAAGCCTTGCTATCAATAAGCACCTTGACCCCGTCCTGCTCAACCATCTCGTCAAACGGACCCGGCTTCTCGACATATTCAAGATGGTACGCCAGGCCGCTGCAGCCTCGATTCCGGACGCCAATCTTGATAAGTTTGGGCTCGGGCTGGTCTAGCATCTCTCGAAGCTGCTCTACGGCCGCGGGGGTGAGCCTCATGGCTGCTTTTCGTGCTCGCAGCTTGGAGCGCGGCCGGACAGGTTTAGGCCTTTGTCCGGTGGCGATTTGTTCTGTCAAGATCGGTTCTACGAGCGGTACCGTGGCTGTGGCCGCGGGCGGCGGTCGCGTCTCGTGGACTCGGGGGACGGCCTCCTCCGGGAGTGCTATCGGCGTTATCGTCGCCGTGTCGGGAATGTTCTGTCGTTCGGCACTGCGACCGTCGTTATTGGCACCCGGTAGAGAATAGGAGTGGTAGGCGCATGCAAGGAGCCGGGGCATCGCAGGCTTCGGCTGTCGCAATGCGTGGCAACTTTGCCGCAGCGCGACGCGGGCCACCAGAGTAGCATGTGCGTTCATCTCGACAGCATAGGGTGTTTTTTTCTGGTGTCTTTTTTTTTTTTTGAAATGATGTTGTGTTTTCTTTTGGTGTTTTATTGTCTAAAATCCGTTCAGAGGTGTTGTTTGTGTGCTTCTCGAGGCGTAAGGATGCTTGGTGACTATGCTGAGCGTCTGTGTATGTGCGAAAATCGGCTGACCAAGGCGTGGGACGGGTGGTATGACGATTGTTCCTGTCGGGACTTCATTTGCCGTGGGTGGCATGTTCTTGCCTGGCAATGCCGTGTTCGGCCGAGCCAATCACCGCCCGCACATTACTCATTGTGTGGAGTGCGGCAATGCTGTCGGGCATTGCGGTTTCATCATGCACAGTTCAGGGTTTCTTCGCAATGTTCATCAGGACACGCACGACTTTGGACAAACGCTTGAAATCATTTGCATCGGACTCGTCAAGACGATTACACGTTTTTCACGGATCTTGCTCGGCGAGAGGAAGGTTTGGAGTCAAGTCAACGGGCAAGTGACCTCTGTTGAAAAAAGCCCTCGCCTACCCTATAGATAAGTGTCCAGAAGTCAGTTCAACTTTTTCAACACAGGTCTTCTTCAACGGCGGATTTGTTTTTGTTGTGTCTTAATACAGCGATTTATATGTATAGATGTACTGTGTGCCGTATGAGTCTGCTCCATCTAAGCGCCTTTCCATGCGTTGCGCCACGTAGCCGGCTCTTTCCACGCTCTTTTCACAAAAGGAAAAAGAACGCTGGTTAAACATGTATAGCATCAAGCGCAATCACCTCACCACGACAGAAACTCACGTCATGGCCCCTCGAGGAAGCGATTTTGCAAACATAGACTTGAAAAAAAAAAATCATCTCGCGACTCAAGCATCAATCAATTCCTAGCACCATTTTCCCGCATCCCCAAACGCCTCCACATGAGCTCCAGACTGACTGAGTTACAGCTTCGGACTGACCACAAACTACAGTACCCGGCATCGCACAGTCGTATGGACAATTTATTCTCACTAATGACCGATCCCTACAAAAAAAACGCCGTCCGGCCGCTAGGCACGGATGAGCGTGGGGCCGCCCCGGTATCGTATCCAGAGCTAGCTGCTCCATGGCCCCAGAAACACTGAAGCAACGTGCCTGCTCGGAAGCATTTGCCACGTTGCTGTCAGGATTCCTAAGAACTACAGCACGCGCCGTCGTCGCCACCCACCAAGGCGGCATCGACCAGAAAAACTTATCCGCCGACAAAACCTTTGTCCGGCTTGGAAATGACTTCCATCGACGACACAGTTTCAGGAGTTCGTTACCCACCAAGGGCAAAAGGGGGGGGGGAGGAGTTGGCCTGTGTCATGAACCCATGTGGACCTTTTCATAGGAGCCGTGGGTTACTGTTCGGTCTCACCAAGGCTCAATAGTGTTCGTTCCGAGAAGGAGCTGACAAGCCACGAAAGGCTAGTATTGTGCTGTATCGTCTGGACTTGGAACCATGTCTCGAAAGCGTCATCACGAAACCACGCGATTGAGACGATCCGAATTTGCCTTGCGGCGAGCCGGTGAGAACGCCCGCGAGAAAGCACGCGCGGTCTGTTCCGAGAGAGAAGCCATGAATTCATGCCGGTTTCTGAGTCCCGTGTTGGGGGAGTGTGTGATGGCCGGTACTTTTTCAGACACTTTGGCTGGCGGGCGATTCAAAGACGGGGTCCAGGTCCATAGCGCGCGGGAGGGGGGAGGGAGGGGGTCAAGCGGCGGCGGCACAGGAACAGGACAAAAGAAAGGAGAGGAAGCTAACAAGACGAAAGACAAAGGAAAAAAAAAAACAAGAAAAAAACGGTGGATAACAAGGGCAAAACATGCCGAACAAGGCAAATCACTCTCTATTTTCGTCCCGTCCTTGTAGCCGTCGTGGCTGGCGTCGCAGCGCGCGCACGTTCGGAAGCCAAGCATGCCGATGTCGATGCCGGCGCGCGCGTGGTGGTGATGCTTTTTCGTCGGAACACACACTCTGTACGACCGTCATCGGTGGCCCGGCCGGGTCAGGCGAGCTCACTGATTTCACATTTCGTGATGCCTTTTGCTTCTATGCAAGCCGACTGGGACGTGGTTAGCCATCAGTGACACACACACGCATATACAGTCGTGCTGAGCAAGGATACCCTCCCCCCCTCCTCCGTGCCTGATGGCCTTGGAAAGTCGACCACGGCATCACAATCTGCTGGTCAACGAAGTGAAGGAGAAGACGAAATCAGGAGCCAGAGTGGCACAATGCGGAGCATGTAGTAGCATGTGCGCATGTACATATGTATGTATACATACGCCGTCCTGGCTCCTGGCTGGCATCGGGCATTTGCTTGCTATTGTCCGAAGCGCCCATCATGATCTGCAAGCTCCGGCAGGTAGCAAAAGAGCGAGTATCGTATCTGATGTCTGGTGCCTGCCCAAATCCACGTCGAAGACGTCTGGGCTGTCTGTCTGGTCCAGTCTGCAAATCTGCACGCACGTGCAGGAAACTTTAACCATACTCCATGCAGAGGAAATGTTTGTGATAAATACATAGGCATTGATCATAAAGCGTTTCCGTGCATGGAAATACATACACGTATGTCATGTACATATTGCACATGCATGTACATACATATGTATGTACACCATGTATTTATGCATCAGGTATGTGTACATGCTGTCATATGACAAGTCTGTACTGCTTGCTGTCCAGTGTCTGCGCGTTCGCACGCCCAACGCCCCGATACAGGTCTCGATGTCGTTACGGCGGCACATACAACACCAGACCGTCGATCGTGATCGACATGAGCAGCCCGGCCGATCCCTGGACCACGTCGCCTCCTGTCACTGGCTATCTGAGAAGTCGAGGCAGATTCGACAGCGCAGACACATCGACTGCTTCTCCGAATCGTGGCAACTGCCGTCCGCTGATCCGGCCTACATGTACCTCCATACCATCGATATTCTTTCCAGCCTCTCTTCCCACGGCCGGCAAGATCGCGCCAGACAAATGATCGTCTCAGGCAATGGTCAACAATTGACTGCCTGCCGCGTGGTATCAATGGCAAGATGACGGACGAAGGCGCCCAGACGCCGGCGCGTCAACTCCCGTCGCAACGAGTCTGGTCCTGCCGCGTCTGTATCACGTAGTGGTGTGTTCCATGCATATGTACATATACACATACCTATGTGTATATTGTACGTAACGACTTGTAGGTAGGTATCTACAAGTCATATAAGACAAGATACCCACGGGTGAAATAAATGTATATCGGCCGCATCTCCGTCTGCCTTGGAAGCTAAGCCCTAGCGGACTCCGGGTTGGTCACCGGTTCTTTTCTTTTTCTTTTTCTTCCGCGGCGGGTCCCCGCCATCCCACCCCAGAAACATTAGACGCCGCCGGAAGAAATGCACCAGCAACGTCATATGGCCAAACAAAAGGGGGGGGGGGGGGGAGTGCAGAGCATGACGGCTATTTCCAGTGCTTGAACATGGCGATTTCGGATCCGCGTGGGTCTTATCATTCCCGTTCAGGTGAGAGATGGGGATGCCTGGCTGGCTTTGGGTGGGCATGTCTGTTTCAGTCGGCCGGCCGATGATACGCGTAGGAAGATGTGGTTGTGTGTGTCTATGTCTATGTACAAACACACATAGTACATACTGTGCCTTTATGCCTAGTAGGCAGGTAGGTATGTACCTCCATGTGTGCAGAGTAGATCGAAGGTAATTTTTCCCCCACCAGAATTGTATGGCTCTAGATGTCCGGGATGGCCTGGAGTCACTGTAGATATGTAAAATGCAGAATGCGGGTGCGTGATGCAAGTTCAGGGGTCGAATGTTTTGAATGTAACTTGGGGATCACTGGAGATCGTTCCTGGCGCCAATGCGACGCCAACAAGCGAACCCCCTCGTGCCAGCTAGCAAAGAATGCGCGCTGACTGATTTTTTTTCCCCCCTTCTCGTCTTTGCGCGAATCACCCTCGTGGGCTGGGTCAAGCACCTCAATGGCCTTTCACGTCCATCTGCTCCACGAAGGCAACCAATTTTCCGTGTTGCTCGCAAACCCATCACGGCCTTGACCAAGGGCCCGCATCATCCAAAGACTTCGATTCAACCATCATGGCAAGTATACGCGGCGATAAAGCCGCATGACCCGCTTATCAGCACACTGCATCGAACTGCACGTCAAGAAGTCCTGAATCATTCATGCATGCGAAGAAGCCAAGTACCAGGTCTGCGTGTGCGTCTACGCTTACCGACATTCCCTTTCTGGCTACATCGTGGCATGGCCAAGCAAGTGATTGGTGGCATACCTTTTGCAGGAGTGAAACCATGTTGCGGGCGCTTAGTCGAACTCGGAGCAACTTACCGGTGATGGACACCACACGACCACGTCTAGAACCATTTGTCCGACATGTACATATACGTACATATTACATAAGTGCCTTGCATGAACATTCATGCGTCTGTGCAGAATATGTAGATGTAAATGTAAATAAAAAAAATAAAAAAAAAAAAAAAAAAAAAAAAAAACCCCCCCCCCCCCCCCCCCCGGTCCATCACAGAAGCCAAGAATCCGGTTAACGTCCCTACGTCGTCCTGGGGGAGGCCCCTTCGAAGCAGGGACCGTGGGAGTAGACGCTTTATCAGGTTCGGAGGATTCTTTCAATAAGCTGGCCGAACAGGACGTGTTGGCCGAATAGTTCTCTAGCGTGTGTATATGAGCCAAGGTGTATTTCATTCAAACGTGGCTGGACGGCGAACGGGGACCATTAAGATGAGCTCCAGGTGTCGATAATGAGCCCGAAAGATATTCGCGAGTAGCGGGCGCGTACGACTGAGACGAAGTGCCGCTTGCCAACCAGTGAGCTGTTCAGGTCCACGTTTTGACAACCGTTGGCCGAACACTGTTTCAGAAGGAGTTGACCGAGTGAATTCCGGTTCAGTTCCAGTCTGGTCCCAGTTCCAATTCCAGTTGCAAGAATCCCTATTCGGCCCCCTTGTTTTTTTTGGGTCAACGCACACGGAGCGTCGTATGACGTTTCGGCAGCAGCAACTCGTGCCAGCAAAAAGAAGCATATCTTGCCGTCGATTTCGTGCATTTACCCTTGCCGGTGTCGGGGTAATGTAGGCCCAGCCTACCATTATAGTCATACCAAATTCCTGGGCACAATGTCATCTACCAAGTCTGCAACCTGAACCCTTTACAAGTAGGCTATCTGTGCGGAGTTGGTGGCGAGGGACAGTCTCTTCGATTTGAAATCTGACGTCGGCCTCTCCTGTAGTTAGTCGCAAGCTTTGACTTAAACCTCCCACACGCCTCCCACCCGGGTCGAGCTCGCTTTCCTGGTGGGTGGGAAAAAATAACTTGAGGAAATGACTTGAGTCTATTCTCGAACTCCGCTACGAAATTTGGAATGAAAGTTGTAAAATCACTTGGTCGAGGCATCCGCTGATCTTCAATGAAATGTGAAATGTAACAAAGACTCTCCAAAGGCGGATGGCCCAATTTACCGCCGTTGATCGCCTGCAGAAAAGGCGCTATGATACGGCATCGCAGCTTCTATCAACTACGGCATCGCCACCGTCGTAGTAGCCCTAGACGTTGTTCAGGATGTTCTGGATGTCTCGCTACGCCAATGCCGGCAGCCAATTTAGAAGTGACAGTATGAGTCAATGAGGAGAGACATTTCAGTCAAGCACGCAGGGGAAAAAAAAACCTCCTCTGTGATTAGCCTGCTTCTCTGTCAAAAAGATTCTGGTGATCTGACGACCCAAAAGAATCGATCATGTTTAAACGTCATGAATCGTGATGTACATATGTTCGCATTGTTTCACTCATTCTTGTCACTCATGAACGAAGGACGTAAACGGCATTGCGGCAGTCTGTAGGCCGGGTTTCTGAACCAGGGGATTGCCAAATCGAGGATAACAAAACTCAGACGAGCACCATCGACAGCCTTCGATGCCGATGTTCGCGCCCGAGCATTTCTTCAGTTATTTTGCAACCAGGAAATGATCCACACCCCGCTGGAGGAGGGGAGATGGCGGCGGCCATCGAACAAGCTAAGCTACGGATAGCGTTTGAGTTTTTGGCCTGTCAGACTTAGCAGACCGTTCCAGCTTGGACTGAATATGGTGCAGACATACAGGGGGAGATAGCAATAGTCTGTCTGTATGTACATTGAAAAGAAAAGTGATGATGTAGCGCTTGAGACATTCTCACAGCTTCAAGGACACTGAAGACATGTGAGTCGCAAACAATTGTGCAGTAAGTATGGTATGGCTGCCGAGAGCCAAATGGCACGGTCGTAATCAATATTGTGTCTCGCGTCTCCTCAACTTTGGAATGTCTGGGCGAAGAACTTGGAGATACCAGACCAGACAGAAACCACCAGCAAATGGCGGAAGGGCGGGAGAGGCTGCCGAGTGGGACTTTTGATTGCACTCTAGTTGGTCAGGCTCGCCAATAAAATATCGAAGTATTGACGAATAAGTACTAGGAGATACCTAGCAGACACTGTTCGGTCCGTTACTTTGCGTTGTAGTGATTCCGGGTCCATTATGTATGATGGATGTAACTTTTGAGCCCGGGTTGCTGCATGTGCGTCTGCGAGCTGCTGTGCCAACCTGCATGGAGCCTGTATGGAGCCTGCATATGTACACATGTATGTAGATACACCCACTGTATGTACAGGATAGTATATATAATATATACGGGTCTGGTCTGGTCTGGTCTGGTCTCGTCTCGTCTGGTACCCCTGGACCCTGGTGTCTTTCCCAGCGGGGGAGGAGCGACCGTCCACCCACGATGCAACATTGGACGGTACCTGGCAGCCACCAGAGAGGCCCCCACAGCTTCAAGGGTCCCAGCCCCGACCTCGAACCATCAACCAACCAACCAACCAACCAACCAATGAACCGACCAACCAACCAACCAATGAACCAACCTACTAACCTACCAACCAACGAGGTCGACTGCAACGCCGGGGGGCGTCCCGGAGGCACTCGTCCACGGCCATGACCAGGGTCTCTATATTCCAAAACTTACACGGACCAGACCGTGACGAGCGACACTGCACACTCTGACAATCTGACACTCGGACACACTGATCAAATCTTGGAGACGCGTGCCCAACGTCGTACTGGGTTGGCTAAGACCTTGCAGACCGCGATCTGACGCCCCGACAGGCTCACGAACCTCATCATCTTGCGTCTCACGTGTACGTAAATATTTATAACCACATTGCCATCTCGGACGGCATCATGCTACACCATGTGACGACGACATGTCATGACGAAAGAAAATAGAAAGAAAATGTCTGCACAAGTGGGGCAGCGTCATACTTGGGCGTTATGGCAGCTTCGGCGTCAGAGCTTGCCACGGACGTGGCTTGATAGCATGGTCCACGGCCGTACAGGTTCTTTCCATTTCATTTGTCTCCCTCTCTCTCTCTCTTTTTTTTTTTTTTTCTTTTTTTTCTCAAACCAGCTTCCATTTGGCTCTTATCAGAGCTGGTGTATTACTTCCCATCTCACCAGTCATTCTGCATTTAGCGCTGCTCTACCTAACGACTGCCGCAATCGAGATGACTTGCTCGAGAAAGAAACAGACAATGAGAAGAAATTAAACTCAGGCGCAGAAAAGGACCGACATGGCTGCCCTACAAGTAAACAATGTGCCTGAGCTTTTCCCCATATGATTTTGGCTTTATTTTGCTTAGTACGTGTCTTCGATGAGGTGATGAAACAATCACATCGTGACAGTTTCATGTCACACGTGGAACGCGGGATACTGTTTACCCTCTCGCCAAAACATACATATGTACCTATTCAGTTCGAATATACATGCGTATGTACATATCCCTACACCACGGATGGATGGATTAAGCTCGTGAGTGCCCTCTACCTTCTAAGGCAGGGATCTGGGCAGTCCGGTTAGCACCACCCAGGCCACTCCGAATCTTCGTCTCAAGGCAGAGCTCAGGAGCGAATGGGTCCCAGAAGCAATTATGCCGTGGTGGTAGCTGTGGCTGTCCAGCCTGCTGTCATGCCTGGTCATATCAAACATCAAATGGCATCTGGATCTGCCATGCCAACAAGCGAGCCACTTGAATCACGAGGTCTGGTGCGCTCCGACCAGAGCAGCCCACTTATGCATGCACGCATCTGAATGGGGCCAATGCTGACATGGAAATAAAGACCGGAGAGGAGAAGGAGGAGAAGGCGCGAAGGGGACGGGCGGACGGAGGGACGGTCTAAAATCCAGCCGTGCTCCCTGCCATATATCTTTTTTAGGTTTGATATCTGGGCTGTGTCTGTGTCTGTGTCTTTGCTTGATATTCGTTGGCCTGGGGTTTGCCCCACGACGATTGGCGGTGTCAACGTTATCGGGCACATTCATGAGGCACCCGGCCGAATGACATGACCAACGGCATCATCCCTCCCCTCCTCCCTTCCCTTTTTCTTTCTTATTGCTCTGGTCACAAGCTTTGTACTGGCCATCGGCACAAAAGGGCAGCTCAAAAAGGACTTGCAAAGCTCGAGAGACGGAGAATGGATGCACTTAATCCTGGCCTGTGGCATGGTCTTGGCACCCGCCCAAGGCGTACCCATGGACCTGTAGCCAGGGCCTCTTTTTTTTTCTTTTTTTTTTCTTTTTTTCTTTTCTTCTTTTCGGGTTTGACCCGACACGACATGACGCGGCATACAACACATGTGAGACTGCAGGCCGTCTTTTTTTTACTACCTACTCACCTACCCACCTACCCACCTCCTCGCCTCCTCATCTGCTATATGGCTTATACTCCATCATATCCATTGCCCTATGCCGCCCTATGACCCGAGAACCAATTTCGTGCCTTTTTCGTTGTTCCCCAACCGAGAAAACGGTGGTTTTCAATTCTCGGAATAAAAAATAAAGTGTCATCTCGCGCAGTGCCTGTGTAACACGCCTCTTCCTGTTAGTCTGGTCGCACAGCCTCACCCTGCGCGGTCCGCACATGTTGTGTCGCTCGGACTCAGTCTCACTCAACACTCTCCTTTTGGCGTGTCATATCTCACAAGTTCTCGGGAGGACGGAGAGAAGGAAGGGGGCGGGCGCGTGGAGGAGCTAAATAGGAGGGTTTTCTGTCGACCTAGTTGGTGTACATACATACATATGTACATACAAACGTATCTAATTTGGCATCAGATTAGTACGCAGAATGTATGTACAGAGGTCCGACTGCCGAGTGTGGCGTGTTTTGATTAATGTGATAGACGTTTACATGCGCATGTACAAACCTGCCCAGTCGAACTGCGAGGCACAGCGCATGATACCCAAGCAGGCCGGTCCCTCGATGTGAATTGGGCGCCATGTTTTCCCCACGGGCGGGTTTCACAGTTTCCACGGGCCACCTGTTTGAGGCAGGCAAAGCCCTTTCCCTCCAAGTGTCTCTGCTCCAGCATCCCGTTAAGGCGGGGATCAGCCTTCATCTGTGCCATTGACTACGTGATCGGACAGGCAGGCAGGCCAGCCTTGAGGCTTTGACCGCACGCACATACATAGTATGTATGTATGTACACATGTACATACAATTTGATGTAAATGGCCATGCTCGTGTTGTACATACACATGTCAAGTAATATATACCAGGTCTAGGGCACCCACGCAGACCGGTTTCGCAAGCACATGTACATACATACATTATGTACACATGCAAAAGGCACATGGACTTGGAGGATGCATGTGGGGAGAATGTCTGTGCATGTGCATGCGCAGTCAATCACCACGCAGCATGAGGTAAGAGAAGAACAGTGCAAAGCCAAAAAGGAAAAAAAAAAAAAAAAAAAAAAAAAAAAAAAAAAAAAAAAAAAAAAGCAAGACGCGGAAGAAGGTAAAAGAAAGGGAGAAGGAGAAAAGCAAGCAAAAGCGACAGAGCGCAAATGCGATTCTAAACACCATGATTTCTCATTTCCAGCAAAGCTTAAGCTAGTGATGGTGTCTGGAGGGAGGTACATAACATACATAGAGGCGGAGAGACGGAGAGACGGATCCAGTTTTGGTTTTGTCTCGTTTCGTCTTTTCTTGACTGCTGTGGGGCGGGCGGGGCGAGAAGGGCATATGACTTCACTGTATCGTACGCAGAGTTGTAGATCCACTGTCCGAAGCCCTAATATGGCTAGCGGACGTTTCTAGAGCTCTTTTCTTTTTTTTTTCTCCAAGCAAAACCGTTGCGCTAGTGTCCGACCAGCTAGCTACCTAGGTACCTAGGTAGGTAGCTAGCTGGTCGGACACTAGCGCAACATTGCTCCGTTAGCCTGTTGCCACACGCAGAGCGGACCAACTAGCAAGAGCTGGGTATCTTGTCCTGCTGCACACATGCACTCACGCATGCACATTTTGCGCGTCCGTCGTCCCCGACAGCGCGGTTCAATGCCCCCTTGTAGTTTCTCAAATAGCTCAGTTTTCCTTTTTTTCTTTGTCTGCGAGCCCAGCTGGTCTGGAAAAGTAGTTCGTCCATCAAAAAGAAAAGAAGTAGTGTGTGCTATTGTTGGAACTTGATGGTGGATGGCATACTAGGCTATGGTTTCGCCCCTTTTTCATGTCTGAACTACACAACTTTGTAGCCAGAACATCACAACTCTCCCGTGCTGCTCGTGGGGTAGCACAGTGAGAGCTCGACTGTGCGCGCGGCCGTTCATTCTGCTTGAGCGCTTACTGAAATCCCTCGACTGTCATTGGGATTAACCAATTTATATACATACAGTAGGTATGTACATATGTACATTATGTAGGATGTGTTCAACGGCAAAATTTTGTGCATGAGCCAAGAAGCCAGACCTTGGAGCATAGCATCGACATACATAGTATGTACAACTAAAGGGACCAGATTCTGTCTGCTGGTCTGTTGAATTAGTTGCTAATTGTCCAGTGGCATGAGAATCCCTGCATGGTCAAGAAAAAAAAGGCACCATCCCCTCTTCCTCCCGCCACAGAAAAAAAAAAGAACCCTCCCCCCCAACAACGTAGGAGCCATATTCTCAGAGTAATCCATTAGTTTGGATCGTGTTAGGCACTTTTGGGTGCAGTCAATCAACTCATGAAAGGGATGGACTTCAAGAAGATTAGAGGATGGTGATCCTGACACCACTACTCGGAACTCGGGATGGACATTTTTTTCCCTCGGCTTCTGGCAGTTGTTGCTGCGAAAATGAGAGAACGACAACAGATATCGGGACATCATAGCGGCCGCTTTCGACACATGCTTCGAGCTGGCAACCCGGCAGTTCGAAAGTAGATACAACGCGATCGTGCTGTTCGTGTCGTTGCCCGTCTTGCCACTCCCCTGATGTGACTCCCTCGTCGGCGTTGTCGGCTTCGTCACCCTGGCGAAGTTTTTGGGCAAGGGAGGCACATGGAAGGTCATTTCCCGAGCTTGCCCGCCCCACCATGCCCTTTTTGCTCTCCTCTCTCCCCTCTCAACCATCAGGGCCCAGCGTGACGCCACGCCCACCCCCCCCCCCCCCGGTGGTCTCCCACCCCCGGGCGTCTCCATGCACATTCTGCCACCCGGCACTCTACCGGCGTCGTCTCCACCAGTCAGACAACAGAACCCCCCAGAACTGCCCACCCAACCTGCCCGGCCCGTCATGAGAGGGCACGACCAGTGACCAGACTGGATATGGCTGGGACGTCGTTCCCGCCTGCCATGTTAGACCAGGGCCGCCAAGGGTGAGCCACGACTAGCGCCTAGGAACAATAACACCAGAGGCATCAGATCATCATCGTACCCAGCTCAGCTCCATGCTCGCTCCATGCAGCTGTCTTTTTTGCTTCTCGGCTCGGATTCTGGGACGGTCGTGGGGTTCCCGATTCAAATGCCCATGTACCACATGCTCCCCTTGTTGATCGCCTCTCCTGCGTCCCTTCAAGTGTCTTTGGGGCCCCGACCTCGAGGCTCGCCTCTGAACTTCTTCTCTTCTTTCCCTCATGCGCACGGCAGAACACCAAGGACAAACAACAACGAACTCGACAAGACATCTTCTGGCCATCTTCTCGTCTTGCTTGACCTCCATTTCTCCCAACAAAACCTTCACTTCCCTCTCCTTCTACCTGCAAGTCCACCACCCCGACGCGCTCGATACAGCCATTGGTCCCCGACGACGTTGCGCTCTCTCCCTCCCTGGTCGTCCAGCCAGACTAATTACCACGCCTGCTGACCCGCAGGGGAAAAAAAGGGCAAGGAGGCCTGGTCTTTCCACTCGTGTCCCTGCACTGCACTAGCTCTGCGGCCACCAGCTCGTCATTTCAAGATACTTTACCTTGTCTCTCTCCTTCGCTCGTTCTTCGCGGCAACCAACTTTACAACAAGACGCGCTGTGCTTTCATCAGCGATCTTGTTCCATCCTCCATCCTCTCTTCCTCTCTTTTTTTTTTCTTTCTTTCAACTTTTTTTTTTGATTTGGTTCGCTCGGTATCTGCGATCCTGGAATTGAAGCTCCAAGTCCGGCATATATAACATGCTGCATTAGCTTTAGCGTCTTGATCAAGAGGTATTCTACTCAGGTAAGAACTACACTTCTCAAGCATCGCCAGGTCTTTGCCGCGAAACTTGGCTCAGGCTTCTTCTTTTGGTTCTCTTGCTCTTTTACAATTTCCAAGCACCACTTTAAAAATAGACCCGGGTAACCGCATCTTGAACATGCCACCTGCATTCCAAAGCGTGTCATCTCGCTTGCCTCCACTTGCTCATTCCAGACGCGAACCCGGCCCGCTTCCCACAACATCTTCTGGCGCGTTGTTATATGTACTACATTTACACAATATCTAATCGTTCGATCTTAATATAGCAAACTCTGGAACACAAAGTCCACCAATTCCGTGGCCACCTTCAATCCCAAGGCGGCAAACCTCATCAGTCTGTTTGCTTCCACAACTCTCATCCCAGACCTATACGAACCTCGACATTGTCCATTCAAGCAAGCAAGCAAGCAAGCAAGCAAGCAAGCAAGGAAGGAAGCAAGCAAGCAAGCAGGTTTTCTTTCCTTGGAGCCACCTTTGCTCGGAACAAAACGCGCCTCGATACATTAACCTAGATTTCCTCGTGACCTGGGATCTAGGTACCGTGTCTAAACTCTGTGCGACCCGATCGGCTAGGATTGTTGTATCGATACCGCTGTCCAGAAGTCACGACCCTGATTTGCCGGAACTCGATGCTCTAGAATTTCCCTGTTATGTTCATTGCTGATCGCAATGTTGAGTGACGGATATCTGGAGGTCAATACTCGCGCAGCTTACGAATACACATCATATGAAAAGGCCTATACGGACTCGTATGGATTCCATGAATCAAATCAACACACATCATCGCACCTGGACTCGCAAATGACTCCCCCAACAACACCTGACGGGTCACAGGAGAATCTTTCTTCAGAACCGCCAGGTCCGCCAATCTTTCATAATTTCCTGAGGGCATTTTATCCATTTCATCCAGGATATGCCGTGTCAGACTCGAGTGTAACCTTGCCATTGGAAGAAGGGGATGTGGTCTTAGTGCATTCAGTTCACACAAACGGATGGGCAGACGGGACGCTGCTGGCTTCTGGTGCAAGAGGATGGCTGCCGACTAATTACTGCGAAGCCTATGAGCCGGACGACATACGAAACCTCCTCAAAGCTTTGTTGAACTTTTGGGACTTGCTCCGAAGCACATCTGTCAATGACAGGAAAATCTTTGGAAACCAAGAGTTCATGAAGGGCATCATTGCTGGCGTTCGATTTCTCCTAGTACGTCGCCGCCTGCTGCATGCACCGTGAAGCGAAACGGCGAAAAAGCCTATCGATCGCGCCTTGCATATCACACTGTCTTTCGCACCAACTAACCCTTGTTTTTTTTTCATCTTAGGAACGTACCGCTTGCCTTAATAGAGAATCAATCGTTATTCAGAGAAGTGAGGGGCTTCGTAAAGGCCGCAAGTCAATACTTTCGGAACTATCATCCCTCGTCAAGGCAGGAAAGCGCTTGCAAGAGAGTCAAAATGACACATCATCATATGCTACCGAGGATTCTAATGACATAATTGACGAAATGATTCTTAGAGCTTTCAGAATTGTCACAAAGGCTGTTCGGTTTCTCGACACATTGGAGGATGAAAGAAGGGCTCGAGTTCCACCTTCAGTGACTGTGATGGCTACCGTAGCTGAGGAATCCTGTGTCCCTCCTACTCCTCCCGCAGATCGGTCTGCTTTTAATGATCACAAGTCTGAAAACTCCAACGAAGCGGGCCCAGGCACCACAGCAACAGACGAAATGGCGTCTAATGCTGCTAATGCTGCTTGCTCGGACTCGCAGGAATCCGTTCGGGGATCTCAGAGTCTCTGGAACAAACGCGGCTCCTCACTGAATGCGCTACTACATCCTAGCCCACTTAGCGTATCCAGCCAGCATCGAAACTCTCAAGTCAGCTGTCAAGCTCATCGTCTGTCCTCCGGAATGTCACATCGAGTATCATTCGCGGGACCATCACATCTATCAAGTCCGCAAAAACTCGTGTCCGAAAGACTCAATCGCAGTCATGATAAGTTTCTCTCTCATCTTGGCTCTTTTATCGGGAGATTGCATTTACAATCACAGTCTCGACCGGAACTCGCATGTGCCATCAAGCAGTCGGCGACCTCAGGTGGAGAGCTTCTGGCGGTCATGGACGGCGTCTGCGTTTACAACGGTTCCAATGTGGCTATTTTGGGCCGTATTCGTACTGCCATGTTCGAACGAATACAGATCCTTGTCTTGTCGGCGCGAGATACGCTGGTCAATGCTGCGACGGAAGGTGCGGATCTGATCATGCCGCAAGATAATGGTATCTTGTTGATGGCTGCCACCGGTTGTGTTCGGGCAGCCGGAGAGTGCGTGGCGAAGACGAAAGCTGCCATTGAACGAATCGGAGATTTTGAACTCGAGCTTGATGACTTCACCTTGGGCATAGACCTGAGCATACTTGACGTTGCAGAGGAAAGATCTACAATGCGCCCTCCAGTCGCGCAAAACGCGGAAGTAGCAGGCAACCCAGCTGTATCTTTTGATCCATGCGAGTCGACCACGACGATATCAAATCAGACACTCGCGACTACACCTCACAAGTCCCTTCCTCAAGTGCCTCCACTGACTACTCCTCATGTCAACGAGAATATGCAACACGGCGCTTCCCCTTCGTCTTCACGGCCGTCATCGGAGCACGAGGACAACGCGTCCAGTATTGCGTCATCCGTTTCATCAATTCCCCCTGCACTACCGCCTCTACCTAAGCTCATAACATCTCTGAATGTATCAGAGGATCTCAACTACGCCATGGACATGTCGGGCATTGAAGGGGACCAACATGCCTCTCATTTCGATTCCATCGTAGCTTCTAGCGCTGGAAGTAGTGGCACATTCCTCAGCAGGGACTCGGAAATTAGCGTCGTATCTCAAAGCTCGACTCGCGCAACAACTCCAGACCAGTCTCCCGCCCCTCGCAACCAGCCTTCGTTCTCGAGTTTAAGCTGTTCGCAGGCAGACGAGCAGGACGATGTGGAGACGAGACTACTGGAGAAGACATTTGCACACGAGCTCATGTTCAACAAGGAGGGTCAAGTGACTGGCGGCTCTCTTCCCGCTCTTGTCGAGCGTTTGACAACTCACGAGTCGACTCCAGATGCAACATTCGTTTCAACCTTTTTTCTCACCTTCCGCTTATTCTGTCATCCCTTGAAGCTAGCAGAGGCTCTAGTGGAACGTTTCGACTACGTGGGCGAATTCCAACAGATGGCCGGCCCAGTCCGATTGAGAGTCTACAATGCATTTAAAGGCTGGCTCGAATCCCATTGGAGAGACCAGACTGATCGCGAGGCCCTGAAGCTCATCATTCCCTTTGCCGAGTCGAAATTGACGTCTGTCCTGCCATCTGCTGGTCGAAGACTCCTAGAACTCGCAACAAGAGTCTCGGGCGACGGTTCCTTGGTGCCCAGACTTGTGTCGTCTATGGGCAAGACAAACACAGCCATCGGCCATTTCATCCCTGCAGACACACCCATGCCTCCACCTATGATATCCAAGAGCCAGCAACACCTCCTTACTTCTTTTAGGACGGGGGGCAATGGCCCTACCATTCTTGACATTGATCCGCTCGAGCTTGCTCGTCAGTTAACCATTAAACAAATGAGCATATTTTGTTCCATCATGCCCGAAGAGCTGCTTGCCTCGCAGTGGATGAAGAAGGGTGGCGTCGACGCACCCAACGTCAAGGCCATGTCCGCCTTGTCAACGGATATTTCCAACATGGTGGCTGAAACCATATTACAGTACCCAGAGATCAAGAAGCGGGCTTTGGTCATCAAGCAATGGATCAAGGTGGCTCAGCAATGTCTTGCGTTGCACAACTACGACGGCTTGATGGCCATTATTTGCAGTCTGAATAGTAGCACAATCAGCCGGTTGCGCAAGACCTGGGATGCTGTCTCTTCGAAGCGCAAAGAGATGCTACGACACCTTCAAGAAATCGTGGAGCCAGCTCAGAACAACAAAGTGCTGAGGACACGTCTCCATGACCATATTCCTCCGTGCCTTCCATTCCTCGGCATGTATCTCACTGATTTGACATTTGTCGATATCGGCAACCCCGCCACCAAGCATATGTCCATGGGCATTGATTGTGAGGAGGATGGTTCTGGCGGTCTCACAGTTGTTAACTTCGATAAACATACGCGTACAGCAAAAATTATCGGGGAATTGCAGCGTTTTCAGATTCCGTATCGGCTTGTGGAAGTTCCCGATCTACAAGAATGGATATCTGCACAGATAAGGCGAGTTCGTGAGGGTGACCACGGCAATGTTCAAGTCACGTACTATCGGAAGAGCCTTTTGCTGGAGCCACGTGAGAGCGCTGCTCGTCGCGAGCTGGAACCTCCGACGCCTGTCTCGGCTCAACCGGTAGCCTCTCGAGGGGACCTGTTCGGATGGATGACGCGCGACCGCAGTCAGACTGCAACTGCTGTCTAGTCTTGAAGTGCCAACTCGCCTTCCACCGGAAGTCAGACATGACAATGATATGTCTGCCTCGACGATCATGTCATGACTGCTTTCAACGCATACACGCACACGTACACGCACACCTTTTTTCTTTTCCCTCCAATACCCCGCGACCTTTTTTTTGTATTTTTTTTTTTCTTTTCTCTTTTTTGATACCCCTGATTTTATCATGTAACATCTTCTATTCCTCATGCGCTGCTATTTGTACCTGTCTCTGGGCTTTCTATTTCTATTTCTATTTCTATCGCAAGTCGAGGAGTGCTCAATCGTTTGAATGGGAAGCACAGGTTTCTTTGTTTTGAAAAGGCACCATAGCGATTTATCATCTTTCTTTTTGGGAGTGTGCATACCATGTTTTCGTGCCACCACCTTGCCTTATCAGAGCGAGTATATGAGGGTTATTCAGAAATAAGATTACGCGAGAGAGTATTGACCGGCAATGTTTTGCTCCAACGAAGCCTACAATTACTGCAGCGCAGTTTTGTTGTTCGCTGCACTACTCACGCTCGACTTTTTTTTTTTAAGACGGAACGTTGGAAAAGTGTTATGCATATATTTTGTTCCTCTTTTCCCTCTCTCTTTTCAGGTTATGAATAGGAGTCAATATTTTATTCTAGTACAAATGAGGCGGTTTATCAGGCGTTCATGATTTATCGTGGAGAGGGCTTTTTGTCTAAACTTTTGGGGAAAAATGTGAGCATTGCGTGAGGAATAGCGCTAGTGATGACGGCGAGACACTTTGTTCGATAATTGATGGTCATCATTCGCTTCTACTTGGTATCCAAATACTTTATCTTATCCCCAGAGACCTGCAACAACCAGACATTTGATGTTACAATTTGATGAAGCGAATATCTTTACTTTCGATTGGGTCGTCGGTGCAATGGCGACGTGTTTCCATCCTATTGAGATTGCAGTGGTAGATTTTGTTCCGAGCTGCCACATGACTGAGATTTCACTTTTACTGCTTTTTAGCCTCTATATTTCTATTCTGTAGAGATTCCGGGCTGAGAAGACTTTTTTTTTTCTTCCCCTGAAAGGCGCTACGCGAAGAAGGCTGCATGAATAGCCATTGTTTCGCGTTTGTTTGCTAGTCAACAAGCTGCGATCGACGCACAGTGCGTATCGGCACACTATTTTGTTCGCACGCTGCAGATCACCCCCCCCCCCCCCCCCCCCCCTCTCCAAACCCCCGGCTAACGACGTCAGCTGGGGCAGGAAGGAAGGGGGGAGGGGTTCTGTCGTCGCAAGGTCACCATCCTCGCTCGACATCGTGATTCGTGACGGTGGTGTTTTACATATTGGCTTCTCATGGAGGCATCGCCGCTCACTCGTCAGCCTCCACCAGAGGTACTTACTCCGAAGATACTCGAGTTATATGCCGCTCTGTTCAAGGTTCGCTGCTCCCTCTCATACACTCTCTCTCCACGTGTCAACAGCGCTGCTACTGCTGCCACTGCTTCCATGACTGAAACCCACTCTCTTTCCCCCCGATAGGATGACTACGATGGCGAGGACAAGTCCGACGGTTTCTGGAGGGAATTCTTCCTGCTACGACCGGACCGACAGGGTCTGCGGAAATTGCTAAACGACATGTCCCCATCCGACGTGCTATTGTTCGAGGGAAGGACGAGAGAAATATTCAATAAAGCTATTGCAGCTGTCAAAACCGGACAAGGTCTTGCGCCTCAACATGCTCTCGACGTGAGAAAGAGTAACTGCCCATGGAACAAAAAACAGGAAAAAAATTGAAAAAAAAAAACCTGCTAAAAGAAAAGAAAAAGAAAAGAAAAGAAAAACTTCCGCTAACGAAACGGTGCTGCTACAGTCTTTAAGCATTTTTTTCTCTTGTCTGCTTTCCAAAAAATATCCTCATCCGAGCTCAGATATAATCACCGTCTTGGCCGGGCTTGACCACATCGATGCCGTCTTCACCGATTTTACAAACACGTTTGATTTGATAATTCGAAATGACGAAGCTTGTGGGTGTCTCCTATGCCTTGCATCGAGAAGGATATCTGAAGACGTCTGGAACGTTTGAGGCGGTTTGCTGATTGCCTGTCTTATCAGTGACCACGCGGCACAAAGCAATCAAAGTGCTCCTTGCATTTACCGCAGGCGCATATCAAACAACTCTCTTTACGTATTTAATCCAGAGAGACTTGTTCCCAGCTGTTATGAAGGTATTCTTTTTTTCCCTTTTTTTTCCCTTTTTTTTTATTTTTTCTTTTTCTTTTTCTTTTTTCTTGTTGCGTTGCGTCCCCCAGTAAGAAAACAAAGGTCGCTGATTTCTCAAAAACCACGGTTTCGGAACAGTTTGTGCAAGACTCGGAAACGCCAGGCCATATCTTGGAAGCATTTACGCTCCTTGGCATCTTAGCAAACTACAACAAATTCGAATTTCAGAATCCTTATCAGGTTCGTTTCAAAGACTTTGTCGACGAAGCGACGATCCAAAAAATTATACACTGTGTTGGGTATACTTGTCAGGCGCTTCGGCTGGACTACATAGACGTTCAAGAGGATATCCCAGAGGGCTGGACATTGAGTAATACCTTGAACTTGATTGGTCTTGGCATCATAATTCGTGGCCCCAAGCCAGAAAAGAAGCCTGTGTACGATGCAGAGACTGCAAAACAATTATTTTCCAACCTGTAAGTGCTCTTTTCTTCTCTTCTCTTCTCTTCTCTTCTCTTCTCTTCTCTTCTCTTCCTACCTTTTTTGTTTTGGACCTCCGTGGAGCATAACGCTTTATCCCCGAGATACTGACTTTTTGCTAATAGGCCTGGGGAAAATGCAGCCATCCTGCTCGCCACGTATGATTTTTCCCATGTCAATAAGCTGTTCTGCCTTAATTTTGTGTCGTTGCTTGGTGAGCAGGACAATGAACCGCCTATTGCAAGCTACTTATCTCTCACATCCTACTTGCTTCAACACGCCCATCTGTCGCATCGGACCTCTTATTACGCGCATCTGAATCTCATGGTAATTCGCTTGCTCATCGAGGACGTCTTGGTATGCAAAAGGATATGCAGCAACGAATCGAAAGCCTATGTGCGTCTGTGTAGACATCGGCCACCATTCCTGCCGTTGGTCAAGGGAGAGCGAGTGCTTGTTGCCAGTTTCCTTGATTGCATGATTGACGGAATCAACCACAACTTGAGACGTCGCTTAGATGTCAGTCTCTACACACTATTCTTGGGCATTCTGCTGCGGATAATCTCGTACCTGTCGCGATCAAAAACGCGGTTGGCGTATCACTGGTCCGAGTTCTTCAGGTCTCTGCTATCGCTCGTACGGTTCTTGGCGACCTACACATCTGATCTCAGAGACTTGACACATATAAATACGCTCCTCGATCATGTGGTTAATCTCCTCGCGCTATCCCTTTCCGCTGGAGAAGCATTCTTGCCCACTCCAGCAGCGTACGACGACTTGTTTTACAAGATTGTCGAATCGGGGGATGTCTTGACCCGGTTCAAAGAAAACTATGCTTTGCAAAACAGGAAAAGCAACTCTATCAACACGCTCATCAGTGTCAGCACTCATTACAAGCAGCTTCTTCCGGAGGGAGGCGATGGCTCCAAGGCCAAATTCAAGCCAAATAACTTGACGACACATCAGGTCACAGAGATCATTAAACAAGGGTATGAAACGCTGAGCATACAGGCAAAGGAAGGCCTAGATACCTGGGACAATTTCCGCGAAGCAGATGAAAGGGCATTGTTAAAGAGAATGGCGAGGGCGTCAGTCGGCGACGTCCTAGTCATGGTGGAAAAGCAAGCATAGGAATTTTCTTTTTTGAAACGGGACATTTGACGAGTGTGATGGGATGTGAAATACTGCAACTTTTGTATGGGGAGGGGTTACGTAATTTGAAATAATGCGGCATCCTGTTACATACTGAAAAGGAAAGGAAGGACATGCAGTTGCTTCAATGAATGGAATTATTGGGCGCATCATATATACTGGAGCGGTACTAGCAAGAAAGTCTGTCACGTCAATGGTGTTTTCCGCCACGCTAGCCCCTTGTCCGCGAATGCTATGCTCGTCCTGTCGTGAGTTATAGTTATGGTTATATACAGTCATACCAAGTCACAGTCCATACTGTAGTCCCTCTTTTCTCGTCCTATTTATACATGGAATAACAGGTACTGCACATGCTATACTCATCCGCATCGTAAACCTCTCTATAAGGGAAGAGGGCACGTCAAAGCAATTCATGACACGAATTCACCAGGATCTGAATAGCTAGATCTATTCTATCTATATTTGCAATATAAACCCTTGTGTCTTTTTTCAGCTATACCTTCGCTGAGCCGCAGTTCATGACGTAGCGCCTGCCTGCGGCGCCTGCTAACTGTACCGTGGGTTTGCTTTAAGCTTCTGGTGCACTCGACCGACTTTTGCCCATGGCCCGTATCTTCTGTGAGCTGCAGATATGAAACATGCATGACTGGGCTGATTGATTACTTTTGAGCTGCGACCTGTGACACGTTGTATGCCGCATGCTTCTCCTTTCCTCGGACAATACCGCCAAATCACAACGTGTGGGAAAGCGAAAGAATCATATCATAAATATATTGAAATACCATCAGATAAATCATTTCGACGTTGCGTGGTATCAAAGAGCTAACAAGGCATAATGCCGAAAACAGTGTGTCGACCTGAAAAAGTAAATGTATAGACAGAAAATGGAGGCCGCTACACTCATCGTACTAAGCACGCCACCACCGCCATTGAAAAAAGTCTGAATGAGCCAGATAGGCTTTTCACACTTGAACGTTCAAGAAAAAAAAAATATGCACAAGAAGCAGACCAACTTACGCCCTCTGCACGAACAAACTTAAAAGGTGTAGTGGAGAATTCGTCTCCAGGCTGGCCACGAAGCAACCTTGGCACGGAATGCGTTGATCTCGTCCCAGTCCAGTTCACGTCGACCAGTGTCGACATCCATCTGTTCGGTTCGAAGCCAGCCAGTACGCTTCCAGAGGTAGCCAACCACCCAGAAGAAGATAACAACAGGGAAAGCAAGGTAGGACTTGAAGAAGCCTTCAACAGTACCCAAGCCAGACTTGCCAGGTGGTGCGGCGATTGCAGTATAGAACTGACATAATAAGTTAGAAAATAATGATCTCATATGCAAAGACATATATGTCTTTTTCTTTCTGACGGGATTGGACGGAAGTTTCAGTCTCACCTGGGCAATGAGAACTAGAACGCAAAGAGCGAGACCGAGCCAAGAACCATAAACGCCACCGATAGCCTTGAATGGTATCTCATCCAGGGTGTGACCATGGTATTTCCAGGCCTTTCGAAAGCGAATATGGGCCAAGCAGATAGAGCCCCAAGTGAAGAGAGCCGCAAGTCCGGACGAAGCCAACAGCCAGTCAAAGACGACTGGACCCTGATCGTTCAAGCTCACGAAAGCAAGAAATCCGCAGAGAAGAATGGCGGTAACTGCCGGGAGGGGACGACCTGACTTGTCAATGTAGGTGAAGAGCTTAGGAGCATAGCCTTGCTGGGCCAAGGCAGTCAGGGTTCGCGATCCGCCATACACGCCAGAAACGCCAATGGACACAACAGAGACCAAGATAACCACGTTCATAAAGTGGTCGAATCCTTTGAGACCAGCATACTTGCCAACCAAGACAAAAGGCGATGCCTTTACATCAGCGAAGGCGGCGTCTGAGAGAAGGGCAGGGTCGTCAGGATTAATTAAAAGGCCGACGAAAAATAGACCGAGGACATAGAAGATCGTAATACGCCAGAAAACCTGCTTGATAGCGCTGGGCAGGGACTTGACCGGATTTTTGGCCTCCGCGGCGGCAAGACCTACCAGCTCGGTTCCAGAGAACGAAAAGGCAGCAGTAACAAAGACGGCGCAAAATCCCTTAAAGCCGTTTTTAAAAGCGCCAGGATCAGACCAGTACCGGGCGCCCCAGTACTCATTGTATCGACCAGGTTCAGGACCGCCGCCAAGGACAAGGACGAAAGCAATAACCATAAAGATGACAGTAGCGGTTAGCTTGAAGACGGAAGAGACGAATTCCTCTTCAGCATATCCTAAAGCACCAAATAAGTTGATAATGATGATTGCAGCCAGGAAGACGGCGATCCAGACACCGACAGAAATATTTTCATTCCAGTATTGGATGGTGATACCACAGACTGTTAATTCAAGTGGCAGGACAATAGCCCACTGGAACACATAAATCCAGCCCATGGCGAAGCCCCAGGAGGGGTCGATAAAGCGAGCCGAGTAAGTATAGAAGCCGCCAGAGACAGGATACATAACGGCGAGTTCACCAAGAGCATAGACTATTAAACAAGGCTTCTTTTAGCGACGACTTGAGGAGAGGGGAGAGCGCGATGAGAAACCAAAGCCTCCATTTGCCAACACCATTGGCGCCAGCGGGAGGATACAGTACATACCGACATTGAACATCATTATACCGATGATCAAGAAGTCGATTAGAAGAGTACCAGGGCCCTGCAGAGATAAATTATGTTCGTCAGTCGAACTATTCTGTGACGCTGGCTTGACACAAAGACACAAGCGACAAGTCGTGCTGTAGCGATATAGATGGACTGCGACTTACGCCCTTGCTCAATGCACCGCCGGAGCCAACGAAAAAACCAGCACCAATAGAGCCACCAATGGCAATCATATTTAAATGTCTGGCGCTCATGGGACGCTCGAGCTCGATGTGTCCTGTGCCATAATGGGCCTTCTTGAACGACTCAAGGCTCAGGCCGTTTCGTGTCATCCAGTCAGCATGTCGAGCTGTGCCATCCACTTTACCGATCACCTGGGAGCTGCCTGCGATGGTTGTGGTTTGGCCCTTTTCCACGGCGCTGGAGTCGACCGCCACGTCTTTGAACGACATGATGTCGAGGTGAGTCTCCTAAGAAGCTGTACTTCTAAGTCCTTTACGTGAAAACTCGGTAAAGGGCAACAGGATGCCAGCAGCTCTAGGCTGAGAAGAACGAGACGAGAGAGAAGAAACAACGGGTGTGAATGCGAAGAGGGGGGAAAGGCGTGAGCGTTTCCTGGGCAGAGGAAGATGGTCCATTTTAAGCACTTGAAGAGTAAGAGCAGACCCAGACTCTTGGATATTCGAAACATGTCAATCGGGAGCCAGAATGGAGGATGGAGGAACGACTCGTTCACCCTGAGAGAGAGAGGGGGGTGGTGTGGATTGACAGATAACGGAGGCGTATTCGCCAAGGCCTCAGGTTTGGACCCCTGAGCTTGAGGGTCTTTGGGCATCTGGGGAAGAGGGCCACGATAAGTGGGATGAGAACGGGAAGCTTTCCAAATTGGCGAAAGAGGCTTTCCGAAAGGCCCAACTCTCCAAGCGTCAACCAGGGCTGTGGTAGGGTGGCGACTCTCCGACGGCCGTCAGAACAGGTGGGGCACGGTTGTCAAAACGTATTTGGTGGACATGTTGGGAACTTTGCAATCTTGTTGATACAGAGCAAGAGACGTTGCAACAATGTTTCAAATCGTTTGTTCCTTGGAAGCTCAACGCCGCACGAATATATGGGACACGCCGAGCTATCGTCCATAAAGCGTTTTTGCGCTTCCAGAGGACTTGACTGATATCACTGAGCAAACAAAGCTGCGCGGAGCATCTTGCCGTAGAGTCGTCAACGGTCGTGGCTGGTAGCTAACGTGTTTTCAGACGGCCAAGTCTCGGTCTCCGGTCTCTGGAGTCTGGGCGGGAGTTGCGCGGCTGGAAAAAGAAGCTTTGCTTTGTCGAGGCCAGAACTTGGTTGGAAATGGGCTAGTGAGTGGCCTCTCCATGGTTCGCCAAGAGATCCAGGCGGCGCAGAATATTGTCCGAGGACGCGAAAGTCAAGGCCACCGACAGGGCAGTCTTAGGCCGTTCGCAGACTGCGCAGCCTGCGAAGGGAGAAGCCAGTTGTCGTGGAGTTGCCATGTTCAACGTTGGCTCAATACATCATTGTCAGTGTCAGCGCCGGTATCCGCAGACGGCCTGCATCGAGGGGAGGAGCTGCTGACGCGCTGCACCTGCCGGCCATCGTGCTTGCCCCAGAACAGAGATCACATGCAGCACGACCTCCCCAGGCAGGTGCATATGTACATATGTACATATGTACATACACTCTGGATGTACATATGTACATATGTACATAGACTCTGGCGGACACGCGTAAATATACCATACCTATGCCATTCCACCACCACCTCCGCCAGCTGCAGCAGCTGCTGGCCAGCTAGATCATCTAGATGCAAGTCTTGGCTGTCTCCACACTTGGCCTAGGTCCTTGCTCGTCTGCGAATCATCCCCAGACCACGACTCCATGTCCCTCCTCCGAGCACCAACCCCCGAACCCCCACAACAGGTTCCTCATCTTTCCAATGTTCATAGGCAATAAAGTGGCCCTTTCGACGGTGCAGGGTCGCGGGCTGGACATGGCTGATTGGAGACGTTCCGTGACTGACGCGGGGAAGTGGTTGAGGACAGCAAGACCATATGAACCTCGGACCGTGCGTCTCGCAACAGCTTCGCCTGTCAACGAGAGAAGCCTCTGACAGTATTTCGCAATCGCGTCGTCAGCAATTGACCGCAGAATGGCCTATCCCTCGCCGTAAGGTCATGCCTTGGCCGTTTTCGATTCATCCCAAACTATCAGGCGCAACGAGCAGCACAAAGTCCAAGTCAGACGCTAGCTGAATAGCCTATGGACTGGACAGCCGTCGAGGAACCAGACAGACCCGGTCATGATAGCTGTTTGGTGCTAGACCAAGAAACCATCAGGGATGCGCTGCGCACCCCTGAGAGATGATGCTGTGGTTTGCCCTCTTGACAATGGAGATGGTGAGTGCCAAGTGGGCCTGGTCTAGAAGATGTCCAGTACGTATCTACGGATGGCATTGACAAACAAGCATCTTCATCTGACTTTATCTTAAGCTTCTTGCCATCAGTGCCAGGGGTTGATTCCCCCGAAAACGCACTTGCAGCGGCTCTCCAATCATCGCATGACCAGAAACCCACAAGATGCGATAAGCCTCGTCGCAAGCGATTCAAGGCGGCTATTGTTATCTTTACCAAAAGTGTCTCCATAATAAATATGACGAGGCAGCCGATTGCAAAAACAGGGGTCTTTCAACCACTTCACCTGCATCAGAGTGAAAATGCGGCAACATCTTTCGGCAACATCTGCTCAGAGCTTGTGCAGTATACGTCTACCATTGTACAACAAAAAAAGAAAGCCCCGCCCACCTCCGTCGTGCCCGAAAGCACATATAGAACAAGAAAGGACACTAGGGCGATAGCCGAGGCCATTTGGGCATGGAGCTAAAGGTAAGATGAGAAGGGGGGTGGGGGGCTCGCTGGTCAGTTTCAATATCAATCCATGGTTGTCGCTTATCGTCAACTTTGTTCGTGTCGCGGTCGTGGTCCGCAGTTTTTTTCAAGGGGGACAGAACCAGAGCCAGAACTGGAGGTGATGGTTTCGCGAATCGGCTTCCAGAAGCAATATTGAAAGCTTCTAGAATCACGTTCCAGATGTTTCACGATGCCCGAAAAAAAAAAACGGGTTGTGCGCCACGAGGTATCATGATCATGATCATGGCGATTGTGGTTATTATTATTATTATTATTATTGGCACCTGTCGGCAGGGAAGGGGGTGAACATGTGTGATGCATCATATTGCATGTATGCGCGTGCGCTCGGGGACTTGATTCCGTATTGTTCATTCGTGATGGCAGCATTGATTGACTGGGCAGCCTATTGATTGTTGTGGGCTGACGCGTCTGACTGGCTGGTTGCCCATGCCCGGTGTGGGTCCAGGCCGGCTTCCCCGCAATGTGGTCTGTGAGCATTTCTATACATACATGTGTACAAAGTACAAACAGTGTACATATTTATTTTTAGATTAATTTCCATCCCCATCTCCTTTTGCTTCTTCTTGGGCTTTGCAGGCCACGGTACCCTGTCTCGTGCATCGCGTGCACGGGACAACTGAGCAATAACAGGAGTAGCCATATCTTGGACGCCGAGGAGGCCGAACTTTCGCAACGACGCGTACTTCCACAGCAGCTCACTGGATAGTCAATAAAATTGACGCTGATCTGAGATGTTCAAGAAACATGCGTTGCTATGTCTATGACGAAGAAGCCTTGGCAGGAAAGAGACAAGACGAGAAGTCATGATCCGGAATGTAGCGTTTCAATGCCTGCTCGCCGCGTGCTACATAAACGCACAGCAGCAACTATCATGCCTTGCGGCGGAAAAGGGATCCATCCGGCTGTCTTAGTCCGTCATGTATAGGCACCTTTTAATATAATTGTGCAAAAAAGACGATTTAATAAAAAAAAATCCACAAAACCGCCGTCTTTACTACATTATTATAATACATTGGGATTCCATATTGTGTATGAATTCAATGAACTTTGAATGGCAGAGGTACCCTTGGATAGAAACATGGGGGGGGGGGGGGCGAAAACTCATTGCCGCTATGCGTTTAACAATCCGCTATTAACTTGGTCATTCCATCTTGCTGTGATATTCCATCAGTTTCGAAAGCTTCTTCTACCAATGGACAGAATGTGAGCCTGCGGTGTTGTCTCTCCATGGCTAAAATTTGATGTACTCTGAACAAGAGAAAAAAGAAGAGAAAGAAAAAGGCAAAAAAAAAAGGAGGAAGGACAACTTCCCTCCTTTCACAACCAATCTCCCTCGTTCCTCCGTCACAACCGTAACCTGTCCTGGCCACCATGGCTCGCACGTTTGCTGCAACAACACGCGTCTCCGGTGCTGAAGCATCCCCCAGCCAGGTCCGAGAAGAAGCAGCCCCCCCGATCCGAGAAGCAACAGCCATCGCGATCGGAACAAAGACAGCCGCCGCGGTCAGAGAAGCAACAGCCGCCGCGACTGGAAAAGCAGCATCCTCCAGTCGTGGAGCCACAGCAGCCGGCGTCCTGGTACGCGTCCCAAGTTCCTTTACGGGCCCGATCGTGCCAGTACATCGGATCAGAAGCCTTGTATCCTGCTGTGTCGACGCTAGCCCTGGTGCCATCAATGCTGCCTGTGTGGTTGTGCGCTGGTTTGTGAAGAAAGGAGCTGGAGTCGCTGGGATGACGGCCATGATGCCAAGCATCATCTACCTGTTGGCGCTGCTCCTGCTCTGCGCGCCGGCGTGGCGTCAAGTTGGCGTCGTGTCCCGGAAGCGGTACGCCAGCCTTCATCTCGACTGAGCCATCAGAACAGCTAGCGGTGGCAGCCTTATTCTCGGAAGATAGGAGAACAGCGCTCGCCTTTGGAGAAGAAGAAGAAGATGGCGAAAATGATGGTGGTGTCACATCTGAAGTCTCGCTTCTTGGCCCCCTCACGCTCTCGATTATATGTGATGACGAAGCTTCTTGGTACGTTGGCGGCAGGTCAAGTTCTTCCTCCAAGGGAACCGTCTGTCGATACTCTTCGCGCAGCCGCCTTCCAGGACCGGGAACCTTGGTCGCGTCTGACGCCATGTGATCCTCATGAACCCCCCTCTTTTTATTTTCGCAACGTGTGTAATGCCAATCGCGGGGAAGGGAGAGATGCAGTACGCGTAGGCGTAGAAGACGATCTAGAAAAAAAAGAAGAACGATGGATGAGAAATACTCTCCAAGAAACCCTCTGCTCGCCAGCAACAGGAAGTGAAGATTTTTCCTCTGTGCAATATACGTCGAGTTGTTTGGATTCGGGCTTCATACGAGAGCACAGAAGAAGCAGGGGAGGAGAGGGATAAAAAAAGGAAAGGAAAGGGGCATAAATCCGACAGTCGCACCAAGTGGCTTGAAGTCAGCTCTACTTTCAACAGCTGGGACGCGCAATCTTCAACCTATATTCTACATGCGTGCCGCTTGTCCGGTTTTCGGTCAGCCGTGGTGGTGGTCGTCGTCGTCAGCACTTACAGCAAAACGTGCTCCGATTGGAAGCATCCATTGATCACAGTACAGATCATGCCGCAGGGTCCAATGGTACATCAACACTGGCAACGGCCGGCAAGAAAAAGAAAAGAAAAAGAACCCTATAGTATAATATAAGCGCTAGCAAAGCTGTTTCGTATGAGTATTGCGTCACAGCCCGCTTCGAAAATAGGGAGTTGACATATCGTCGTGTGCAGATGCTTCGATAGATTAATGTCCGATGCGATTTGAGATGTAACCTCTTGTATGTTAGAGTGACTAGTCTCACATAGTTGGCTCTCGTAAGAATGTGCAGCAAAGACAAGTTTGAGTCATCTTCATCGTCCGCCGCCATGACATGCGCAATGGGAATGCAAACAGAAAATCATGGGATGACGCATTGTAGGTCATGCACTTTCAACAAGCCCAGACACGCACGCATCCCTGATTAGAGCATATATATCGATTTGAAAGCAGTGATCACCAAATCTGAATGGTCTCCATATTTCTCGCAAGGGTATATAATATTTGTTGCTCAAGGCTGCGGCTGCTCTTGTTTTGAACTACATATCGTGCTGTCGGTTGATACAAGAGGAAAAATGATACCCCAACGCCGAGACCTATCGCGCTCATTTTACGGTCTCAAAAAACAAATCCCATCATGCCAGCACCAATTTTGATTTTCAGCCGTCTAGATGACCCAGTCGGGGGTACATATCAAGAGCCAGTCATGCTCAAGAGTGAACGTCGTGATAGTGTTGCCTGCCAAAAACACATCAAAACCCCAGCATACCAAAACTAGCATACTGGATATGTGTGTCTCTCCTCGTTCCGCTTCCACAGGAGTGTCGGAATTGGTCTTTCTCCTCTTCCCTCCCTTGCCCGTGCCAACAAGAATGGAAGGATTTGAGCCGGTCAAGTCGCTCGAAGCAACTTGACGCCTCAAAAGGTGGTGCGCGTGACGAAGAGGACATAGCTTTGTGGGTTTGTGGCGTCGCGTCGTCCTTGTTTCTGCACTTGAAGCAGCTTGTTTTCCCATTCCACCACGTATTCTTTTTTTTTCTTCTTCTCAACCCTTTCTCCAACGTTTGATCAAGCCGCGTATGTTTATCCTACGAGGGCTGCGCCACCAGATTCGACAGCTTCTATTTCTGCCCAATCAATGGGAGCTCGTCGGAATCTTGCGGGCAGTTCAGAAACATCGAACAAAACTCCACTTGGAGGTTGAATGGAGCCGAGTTGAGAGCCTGAGGAGCCGCCGACACCGGCCTCGATGCTACGAATGGTTTTCTGGAGAGGCCCGTGCTGCTGAGCGTGGTCACGATAGGAGCTGAAGGACGCGTGTCGAGATCCCGTCGACTGGTTGGCCGAATCTGCAAAGGACTCTGGTAGTTGTCCAGTAGGGGACGCAGGGTGAGGCTTGGGTGTATGGTCGATCGAGGCTTGCAAGAAAAAGAAACAGTCAGTATGGGTTAGGCGTGAGCTAAGCAGGCGAGAAAAAAAAAGAGAGGGAGAAGAAAGACAAAACACACCAGGAATTGATCGGGGTCCAATGAACCTGATCATAGGCGTGCGCTCGGCATGCGCAGCAGCCTGTCGGAGGACCCGGGTCGCGAACATGGCTTTTCTTGGTGGATAGGGAAACGTGATACGCGGACTCTCGATCAAGTTGGCGAGTAGGATGCTGGATCGTACTGAGCAGTCGTTTGTGCTTGTGCAGATAGAGCGGTGAGGTTGCGGAAAGCGAGACAAAAAAGAAGTCACAACAGGAAAGCGGATGGATGGTCAGGTATTAAAGGCTACGAGGCATGTCCGCCCACCTGATAGAGCCGGGTGCGGAGGTATTAAGTAGATGATTGTGGAGGAGCCTGGTGTGTCCAAGAGTATGCATGTATAATAATTTTTACTCACCAAAACTGATGGATTAGACTCCACGTCGGGTCAATCTGGTTTGTTCAAGCGAGATGCCGGGACTGCAGGCGCCACAGCGGCGCTAGTGTGTTAGTGGGAGGATGGTCTGACCTGGTCTGGCCTGGTCTGTAGTCTCAGTCTGGCCTGGGCTGGTGCGACGTCCGAACGACCAGAGAAGGCCACCCACCGTGTGACAGCACTGGGTTGGCCGCTGGCTGGCTGCTGGCTGCTGGCTGGGCGCGCCAGAGGCTTCAGGGTCCCTCCAAGGGCACTTTCACGCGAACCGGGAACGGCACGAACTGTCCCCAGTGGTTGACGTGATGCGGGCATCAGCTGTTTTTGCTGATGGTGGCGGCCCGCATCAAGGAGTCTAGAATCTATCATGTACAAGTCTACATTACATGTCTCGTCCATCCCAATCCCCAGCCCCAGCCATCCTGGATTGGGTCCAGGTGTCCCCCATCACGCAAGATCATCGACAGCCGTGAACACGCCTCCGACAGCCATTGGCAGGCCGCAGCAACAGGCCGAAGTCGGTGGATCTTGAACCAGCGTGTGCGATATGTCTCACGCACGCCGTCGTCGAATCGGGCAAACATGGAGGCACCGCTCACCACCGAGGAAACATCGGACCGAAATCGACGAGCCAACACCCAAAAGAACGCGAATCACTTGGGAAAAGGGAAGATGCGACCTGCCGGCTGGTCTTTGACTGTCTTTTTCACGGCGTTCCTGGCGCGTTTCTTGCGCTGGCGTTTCTGTCCTCGTCTTTAGCTGCATCCCCCTCTCCAGATGCCTCGGACTCGCATGCCCGCCATCACGCTGCAAGTCCTCCGAGATGGCACAAAGCCCGTCTCTTCATGGCACCAAGCAAGCCGTCCATCTGCCCTTGCCTTTGGTCACCAGTGTTGATGACTGCGAGCATGCTCATGCCATGACCCAGCGTCTCCGCTCCGTGACTGAACATCATCCGTTTTTGGTGCACTTGAAAAGCCACACGGTGACCTGGCCAATGTCGGCAGAGGACAGATGACGGACGACGACAGACACCTCGCAGGTAGGCTACCTAGTCAGGTCTTGTGCAGCGTGACGCAACATTGCGGGGAACCGATGATGCATAGATGCCCAGGACGCCAAGGACGCCCTCGAATTCTTGATACAAAATCTTGGCATGGCGATGAACCTCGCCCATCCCTTCATACACGAGTCATCCCATCTAACCGTTCTTTCGGGTTACTTATTGCTACGCAATCACACTTTCTCATCCAGGACCCTTGTTCAATAACTGCCAATTATCATTGTTTTAGGATTTCTTCTGCTTTTTATTCTGCTTTTTATAACACATATTTTTGCTGCCAGACTTTGAACACAAACTAGTAATGAGCGCCTGACTAATAATGATCAACGTTGGTGTATTTCGTCCTCGTCACGACTCAGATGCATCAAGTACTAGAGGTAGCGGCAGTAAAAATGTGTCCCGAAGTTTCCATTCTCATAGCACCTCTTTTTCTATCTGATGCCGATCTTTTTCATGGCAAGATCTACTGGACCTCTGTGATTGTCCTCTTCACAAGGTCCAAGCATTCAGTCGGATCTTCAAAGACGTGCCACAAGTGACGTGGAACGTCTTTGAAAGCCCTTTCAAATCTATCGGGTTCATTCTTTTCGTCTATGCCAATTTCAGCAATGTTCGTGGCTTTTCTGATGAGAATAAGACGAATCCAATTTGGTGAGTCTCGGTACCTAGTTCAGGGACCATCAGCTGCCTATTTCGTCTTTGGGTGGACAAGCGGACTCGAATATCAACATACATTTCGCCGTAGGATTCAGGGTCTGATTGTGTTGAATCTCCAATCACAATCATCTTTCTTTTCGGCAGCCATCCGTATATCTTCTTCATCCGATCTACCTTGTATTCCTCCGTTCCCAGGGTCAAAGCAGAAAGAAGTCCAGCTACTGTTTTCCAGCTTGAATCGCGAAGAATGAGAGTACCCGGAGGATAGTGCTGCTTCCGAAACTGCTTCAAAAAGGGGTAAAGGTTATACGGGGAAGCGGATAGATAGAACCATGCAGTGTCCCGAGGCAAAACTGATTTGATCTTGGCATAGAGCTCGGGCATTCCGTCAATTGGGCGTGGTGTGTTCATAAACGTCTCGCGCAGAATTCCAATTGGATCGCTTGTCATCGTGATTTTTATCGTGTCATCTATGTCTGTTTCTTTCATGAGCACCATGCGGAATTGAAACTGAACAACGCAATTGTAGAAGATTGCTTTTTTCATACCAGATATTATCCCCCATCCATCTTCCCCGGCATAGTATGTCTGCATGTTGGTAACGCTTCCTGCGCCACCTCCGAGCTTCGTTGATGTCCCTACGAGCGAGCCCACATCGCTGTTGGGGATATCCATCACATTCGAGGATAAACCGTTCGAATTTGAAGGACCCAGCTTCAACTGTAATGACTGGTGCGCCGCAGTAATAGTTCTGGCAGGGCAGACATCCCATAAGAAAGGGAGAAGCCGCTCCTGGACAGTTTTTTGCTCCGATGCATCATCTGTCAGCCCTACTGCTCGAACTACTGCCGATACCATGTCAATCAGCTTTTGCTTATCCTCACGCTCAAAAACCGCAGCTACAAACTCAGCTTTCCAGGTTTCTGTGGAAGAAGTCTTGAAAGCTGTATTGTCTAGAAGCCAGACAACCTCACTGTCAGTGATGGGCTTCGGTGAAGGGTGAAATATGTTGAGTTTTTGAAGCCAGCAGGTGGCCCTAGGTTTTCCTTGTGCTAAAGAAGCCTTTGAACTTTTGGCTTCCTCGAGGCTAGATTCAACTTCCTCGAAATGTTTTGCCTTCCTCGCTAGCAGCTGCATGGTGTTGGCGAGATTCGATGGACTGGAGTCGTTGCTTGCCATTTTGAAAAGGACTGCCACTTGGCAACTAGCACTCTTTTAATATAGTATGAAACCGTTTTCTAGTCAGATGGCGCCAACTTGAAGCTTTTCTCTCGTGTCTTTCAGGTCCTGCTTTCTACTGAGAAGAAAGTGTCATACGTCTGCCAAGCTAGGTAGTCGGCGAGTCTCGTGCATCAGGGTAATGGTCGAAAGGCAGAACTTTGCCTGGGTAGGGAAAAGACTGAGATTGGAGACGTTTGGATACCCTCAGCCCTCGTGATTTCAAAAGCAAGCGTGACCATATCACGACTGCACGATGCCTACAGCTAGGACAATAAAAACACTCGGCTGCTACTGCCGCGTTCCCAGCCTTCCCACCACTAACCATAAGCGTGCTCGTCTTCATTTTGATTTCCGGGCAGCCGCAACCCAGGATCGAGAGAAACTACGGTTTCTGTCCGGTCTGCGGAGCCATACGGCTTTATTGTTTTTGCAGCCGTTTCAAGCGTGTGGTCTGGTGCGTCATTTCTTGATAGAGGGAAGTCGCAGCCTCTCCTGCCTCCAGCATGGTGATGGCCATTCATTCTCCGTGTCCGCGTGGATGAAAAATAACAATAATAAGCTGGCATGAATGCACGCATCGGCGGATCAGACTGACGGATATCAGCAAGTGTAGTTCGAAATCGAGATATCATCACAAGCCAGTTAATTGTATTGCTTTGAATGCACTCGGCGGCCTGTGTGACACAGGGCAGCTGACGACCTAGCTAATCAGTCGCCCTGCCAGCTGATGGATGGCAATGCTCAAGGCACGCGGCCGGGAAATGGTGGACCCTTCGCGAATTCTGCGAACCCATGAGTTCGTGGCTTAAAAGAGTTCGCGGCTCAAAAGAGGCAGAGAAGTATGACATACTGTGTATGTGGACGTCGAGCTTTTGCCCCCCAACAAAACACAGACACTTGATCACGTCAACTTGCAAGTGTCTGGTAAGAAGGAATCCGTAGGCAGGTCGAGTCGGTCGACACTACACTCGACTCGGCAGGACGGCCAACAATTATGGGGCCTCGTCAGATCCATCCGACACACACAGCAGCCACCCACTTCAAGAAAGATGGCAACTATCATGACCTGTCAGCTGTGATGCACACATGTCGCAGCAGCAGACTTCTGCTTTCGCCCCAGTCCCCGATAGTCAAGGCTCCATTCACGCCACGAATCGAACAGCCTTTTACTTGTGCTGCGAGTTATTTCCTCAGCTAATGTGCTCGATTTCGACCTACCGGTACTACCATATCGTGGGCCGTCCATAAGGCTGATGGGTCGCAGCATGATGGCCTCAACGTAGTTACTTCCTTGAATATCAGATGACCTCGGCCAACCTCCTCGAACCTACCTAGTCAATCTCGTTTTGGTCCTGAAGGGTGCTGAGTGTCCTCAGACATGCTCTCCCACCTGCGCTTCCACCGAAGAGGTGCATCAACTCCGTCCTCTCCTGTGCCAGAACAACAGTCGTCATTCTCGCCACTCGGCACCAACGAGCAATCGCATGCACTGGACTTTGCGTTGCCTCACGATGCAAATTCGACTTCTGCAACCTCTTCCCATGCGCCGCTTCTACCGTCGATTGCGGGAGTTGTCTCCTCCGAGTCGGATTTGCGGCGCGAAAGACGGAAAACGGCCGGCCTGATCTCCGAATGCCGGCCACAACAAGCACAGCGCTTGTCTTACATTGGCGATTCGGGTTTCATCGGAGGAGCTGCTTTACAAAACTATCGCCGTGATGTGGAAGCACAGCAGATCTCGACGAAGATTGATGATGTGGATCGAGCGAACAATAATCATTTCGAGGACAACTCCCGAATTCAGAATCACATAATCCAGGATACCGCCACAGAGTTTTCTCCAAACCTCCAGAACTCTCAGATGAAAAAGGTAATGTCTTTCAGCACACCGACCGATCTGCAAGGATCTCAATCTTTCACTCTCGGACGACGGCCGGCCGGTGCTAGGCTGCCTGCAGAACCTCCCATGTTGATGTCTAATCCACCGGCTGCGACGGGCGTCGAGACTCAAAGGGTCAAAAAGGGCATTCCCTTCTTGAAGAATCCCATGTCAACACTCTTGATGAGAAGGAAGAATAATCAATCCGTGCCTGATGTACGTCCTTTACCAATGAAAAAGGACGAGGAACCAGCGTATGATCCTCGAATAAGAGGAACACGAATTCACGATTTCAGCGCACCGCGCAAATCACGGGAAGCACACACAACGAGCTATTCTACGAACCACGTCACAGTAGATACAAGCTCCACGACTAGACATCAAACCCTCCCAGCATCATCCTCTCACTACACGAATGTTTCTCCAAGAGAACAAAATGGCGTCTTGCAGCTGCTAGATGGATCTGCCGAAAGTCAATCGCCCGGAATTGTCAAGAACATATCGCAAAACACGTCAAGTAGCTCAGTGTACTCCTCGTGTGACCAAGAACCTCCTGTAGCCGTCGGCGGTACTTCAAGATCCTTACCTGAGAAGAAATGCGCCAAACCAGGACGAAAAACCTCCGCCGAGGCCGCTCACAAGTCAATAACAACCAAAAATAGGCCGCCATCATCTTCCGTACGCTCTACCAGGTCGAAAAATGCATCTTTCTCGGACATGGCTATTTCCGCAATTCCAAAGCACATGAAAAGCACATCGTCCAGATTTAGCTTCGATATGGCGGGGGCTGCAAAACAGGAGAAGCTGCTTGAAGAGCGCCATCGGCAACGAGAGCTTGAACGTAAAACAACACGCCATGATAGCATTAGAGATTCCAGTTTTGATGAGTTTGACGAGGACGCCTTTGACTACGACGCCATGATGGACGATGACGGCTTGGAGGAGAGGATTCCAGGAGTCAATGCAGATTTTGAGGATGAGCAATTCCCGGGGTTTGATTGTGCCGATATTGAAGCTGATCCTGACAATGACCAAGAGAACTTCGCCGGATTTGTGTTTCAGCGTTCAAGTCCAGTGTCAACCTTGACAAGCCATCCGGGCTCTGAGATGGTCTTGACGTCTCGAGATGCCGACGGCAATGCCGACGGCAATGCCATCGGGGCCGCAATATCCAACAACACTGTTGAGGACTCGAATATTCTATTCTCGGCCCAAGTTCATGTGTTGAACCAGATGGATCATGGTAAGGAGAGTTTTCCCCAGTTGGATACTCATGAGAGTTCCACTAACGCTCTTTCCCAACTTAATATAGAAGAAGATCTATATTATGATGATGGTATGATAGGTCTGGAGGAAGAGGAGGAAGATGTCATTACTGGAAACAATATGGCGTTGCTCGAGAAAAATGCGCAGCCTTTTGATGAATCCATATTTGATGATGACGACACTGATCAATTTGGACGTCCGGTACCGGGAGCATTTCAACATGCCCAGTCTTTGCGGCGGGCAGCACAGCAGCCTAGCTTGGACCGAGCAAGTGATTCGACATCACGCCTGTCTGCTCCATCAACGGTCTTACGCTGCACCACACACACTTCCTTAAGCGCGGATGGTGTTGTACATGAAAGGGACCCGACTTTACTTGAAGACACAGGTGACACAAATCGAGTGCAAGTCGGTCAGGCTCTCGATGGCGGGACCGAGTCTATTGTTGCCTATCAAGCGGCTTTAGCTGCTGCTGCTCATCGAGCGGCTGCAAGTGGGAAATTTCAGCGGAGTTCTTCGCCGTCCTCAATATCTTGTCATTTGGAAGACGACCATGTCCCCACGATTGACGATAACGATGACGATGATGACGACGACGACGCGGACGATGATGATGATGATGATGAAGAAGAAAAGAAACCGCATGGCTTTGATGATATGGACAACGACTTTGATCTTGGCGACGATGATATTATCGCGGAAGCGAATGCCAGTGCGTTGGCGAATGATTCGGACGGATGGTATGGCCAGGAGTTTGGATTCTATTCCGCACCGCCAAGTGCGCACGCAACTTCGCATGCTGCCGGTACAATGAGTCTCCAGGATTATGAATACGCTAATGGAGGATTCTTTGGCCCTGGAGGTACTCATGGAATACACCGAAGCATCAGTGGAAGACTGATCTCGCGCGAGCCAAATCTGACCCCCATCACCGAGAAATCCGAATATTCGAATCGCAATTCTTTCATGAGTTTGGGATATCCACCTATCAGCACATCGACACCTGCTGTACAGAGTCCGGGACTTGCTCAACTTGCGATGTTGGGCGACTCTCGGGACGATATGACATTATCAGCACTTCTTCGGCTGCGAAATAGGGCTTGGGGTGGTTCACAAGCGAGTCTTGTCTCAAGTCGAGAAGGTTCTCCACGCTCCGACCGCGCTGAAAATGCCAACTTGTCTTGGCCAGCCAATCCTCTCGAAGTCGTTGATGGTCAACTAAATCACGTTCATAATGGGAGGCCTTCGACAGGCCTGGCTAATAGCTACGGTGACGAGCAATCTAACGATGGAGGTGCTTCAGCCAGCCCCACGATGACCACAGCCACTGCAGGCTTCAATCAAGGGCAGCAATCGTCAGCAGTTAACAAGGATACAACGTAAATCCTGACTAAAGATGGTGACATCCCGTCGTGCGTATCTAATCCTGGCCTATCCTCTACAACGGACGACACATGCTTCAACACAGCTGAACTTTCTCTTTCTCCCGCTGAACGACCGCGACGCACGTCTTGTGACGTCACTTGTCATGTCAATGAGGAATCATCAATCACGTCTCACGACTATGCTGCCCGAGGCCACCGTCATAGAAATTCGGCTGATAGCGTCTCTTATATTAAGGAAGAGGAGAGCGGAGACGCACGATGGGTGCTTGAAAGACGCCGTACGGCAGAATTTGGAGAAATATAAGTGTTTGATCGCAAGGTCATCGAAGAAAGAAAAATTCGAGGAACACACATAGTTGCGTCAGTCTCGTCCGCTATGGCTTCAAGCATGGACTGGCCGCTGCCTAAGAACAAGCTTTTATGGAAAGGGGATATCAAGGCTTTCTGCACTACTTGGACCTTGAACAGCGTTGGGCATTTGCACGCGACGTGGGGAGATACTCACCTAGGTGCCTACTTACATACATACATGCATACATGCCTGCCTACTTACATACCTACATAGCTGCAGCTGCATACTTACATACTTACTTAACCGCATTTAATGGAAACGCATGCTTTTTAATGTATGTTGAAGTATGAAGTCACCGGACTGAGCAGAGGAAGGGAGCTAAAAAGGAATCCCTTTTCCGCAAGGCTTCACGAGCCCAAGCTTGCTGCAAGCGCGGAGGTCTGTGGTGATGCGATGTTGTGTTGAGCAGGATTTGGCTATGGGCTGGAATTCCTCCGCGGGGACGGCCGCTGATGTATCGCATCATGTGACTGTCCAGTGCGATACGCGTGGCAATTAGCACCGAATACATCATGTCTGCGGAAGGGGTTTTAATAACATGAGACCGCTTGCTCGACTCACCTACGGTAGAGGAATGGCCCGCTTTCTGCAGCCTCTGTTCGCGGTTGCTGTCTCTGATTGGCATCTCACGGCATCTCAGCAGGCATGCGAAGACGGGGCCGGATAGTGGGTAGCATAGGGATTCATCCATCTTGTCTTACCAACGTGTCCACGTTGACGCAAGAACGGCTAGGCTAGACATTTGTCGCCGCCTGCATCCTTATTGAGGATATTCCAATGGACCGATTCTGATTTCACGACCCGCGAGTTTGTTGGCCTGTCAACATTTTTCGGACCTGTCGCCGGGTCATGGAAGCAAAAAAATCAATGTGACCAAACGTGACCTTGGTGTCGCCTCACGTGTCCACGCCAGCACAGAAACAGCATCATTGAAGCCAGATACAATGAACTTAGCGCGGGGGCCATACAAAAACCGTTGTCTAGGAAATGAGCACGACATAACTCCTGTTTTCGGGAGAATCGCTTTCTCTCACGACGGCGCTTTTCAGGAAATTCAGCGTCACCAAATCATTTCTTGATGGTGACAGTTCAGATTCTTTCCCCTTTTTTTCTTGCTTTTTCTTCTTTTTTTGTTTCTGAAAAATTAACGATGACTCCATGAAAACTCGATGTTGATGGGAATTGCGCGACAAATCACTTTCGCGCTGATCACTGGCCTTTCTTGGGCCTCAGGTTTCCGCCACGAAGCCATTGAGCGATCAGCTGCTCCGAAGGTCACGGACGTAAGCTGACGTACGGACCAAGTCTCTGCGCTTTCGGTTTCAATCTCTATCCACCAAAGGTCCATACTGCATGGCCAGTGCAGCACAAAAAAAAAGAGAGAGAGAGGCAAGAAAAAAAAAGGACAACGGCAAGGGCTTCAGAAAACTATTCGAAGGTCGGCGTGTGTAGTTAAAACTACTGCTTCGCTGTTGGTGCTCTCCATCCTTTGAGCGCGCACAAAGCAGTGACTTCTCGAACCGAACCTTACCTCACAGCGTGCAGAAAGATTTTGCGAGAATGGCCCCTCTTGGTCAAGAACAGTCCATCGTGGATGTCGCGCAGCTGGAAAAGCAGGACAACGGCCAGAACAAGGACGGGTCGCTCGCTCGACACGATGTCCGAAATTATGATGGAGACTCACTCCACGGCGGTGAGGATATCCTCGCTCTTCAAGATGTGGACCCAGCTTTGAACAGGAAAATGCACTTGGTGAATGATGTGAGTGACAAGATGGCGGTGGTTGGATACAGATGAAAATCTGTGACCGCGACATATCTCTTCACTTTCGACGGTCAAGTCGTTGAAATCCGTGCAGTGCTAATAAGAACTGATCAAGGCCATTGATGAGATTGGATGGACTCCTTACCACCTGAAACTTTTCTTTCTCAATGGATTTGGGTAAGCATGTCCTCGCAGAAATTGGCATGTTTGATAAAATGAAATTGGGGGGGACAAATGTCTCGATAGCATCTCGAGAATGGGCTCACGCATCAATGGACTAACAGAGCCACTGGCAAAGATATGCTGTAGATTCCATGATTCTCCTCTTCCAGTCGATTGTCGCTGGTCCAGCCTTCCGGGAATTTCACTCAGAGGGATACGCAAACGCGCTCACCATTGCCGTCTACTGTGGAATGCTTTCGGGGGCCATATTCTGGGGGTTCAGTGCTGACATCATCGGACGAAAATACGCCTTCAACATCTCGTTATTCATGTGTTCGGTGTGCTGCATCGTTGCTGGCGCGATGCCCAGCTGGCCAACTCTGGGGCTGTTTATTGCTCTGCTCGGTTTTGGCGGCGGAGGCAACCTCATCATGGACACGACCGTATTTCTCGAATACCTTCCCAGCAACAAGCAATGGCTGCTTACCTTTCTGGCCTGTTGGTGGGGTGTTGGTCAAGCGATCACGGGCTTCATCGGCTGGGGATTCTTGGTTCCGGAGAAATGGAATTGCGCCGAGGCGGCGACGTGTACCAGGGACAGCAACTGGGGCTGGCGGTACTGTCTCTTTACAGGAGGTGCTTTGGTTCTGGCCATGTCCCTGCTCCGAGTCACGGTGATTCGGCTTCGAGAAACGCCCAAGTATCTGCTGGGAATGGGTCAGGATGACAAGGTAGTGGAAACGTTCCAATACCTGGCCAACAAGTACAACCGCCCGTGCTCGTTGACTCTGGAGATGCTGCAGGCCTGTGGCACAATTCGTGCCGTGCAAAACGCCGACAAGGGCCTTTCGTTTCGAGGATCTGTAAGCCACTTCAGCGGGCTCTTTGCTACCAACAAGGTGGCTGTTTCCACGTCCATGATATGGCTTTCCTGGACGCTGATCGGATTGGCTTATCCGCTGTTTTATGTGTTTTTGCCGTAAGTTTTGTGCTGTTGGCTTGCTCTTGCTCAGACCATGGACTTACTAAAGACGTACAAATAGAAGCTATTTGGAAAGCCGCGGGCTGATTTACCAACAGACTCCCTTTGAGAAGTGGCGCAATTATGCCATTACCAACATTTGTGGCATTCCCGGGCCAATCATAGCCGGCTTCATGTGCAACACGAAACTCCTCGGCAGGAAATACACCATGAGTGCCGGTGCGCTCATGACCATGGCATTGTTCTTTGCCTACACGGCCGTCAAGACAAAGCAGCAAGATATTGCTCTTACGTGCCTGATTGCCTGCTGCCTCAACATTTACTACGGGACGCTCTATGCTTACACCCCAGAGGTGCTCCCGAGCGCTCACAGAGGAACTGGGAATGGAATTGCCGTGGCTTGCAATCGGATCATGGGGATTCTTTCTGCTGTTGTGGCCTCGGAGGCCAATACTGCCACATCGGCGCCGCTGTACGTCTGCGCAGCCATTTTCATCGGTCTGGCCGTGATTTCGGCCCTGTTTCCTTTTGAGCCGTATGGTCGGCGCAGCTCTTGAGAAGCGGGGACGGCATGGCGGGCTTTTCTCCTAAAGGGGACTATGAGGCAATGTAATGTAGAGGGAGACAAGAAATGATGCCGGAGTTGAAGTTTTGCAGCTCGACTGCGAGAGGGTCGAGCGGGATGTGATTTCGCTGATACCCATTTTATTCAGGAGCTCTATCATGGTCTCAAATGATATGTATTCTATTCTTTATCGGTCATTACTTATGATTTCCGCGCGCAAGGTGTTATAGACCACATCTGCACAGGCTCAAGTTATTGTAGATGTCGATGCTTGTCGAGTCTGGTGGCTCGACAATTACGGCCATGTCGGCTTCTTTTTCAGGGAGACACCTTGTATCTGCATATTTTCTCTCTACGTGTTGACTTGAGACTGGTGGAGCCGTTGCTTTTACTGTTGTTTTTTCAAGGAACAGATTTGAGTGGAAATAACTACTCTTGAATACATTCTAGAATATATAGAATATATCAAAGTAGATCGGCGTATTGTGTACTAGCTAGCACAAGTACTGCGACCCACTTTGTGTGAGGGATCAAAGACCTAAGGCCATGTATTTGACCGATAGAATTGGTAGTGGGCCCCCCTTTAATACGCTACCTTCCTCCTTACCCAAGTAGCAGGTATCGTAGGTAGGTAGGTGCTTGAAGCCATGAAATACCTGCTAGGTGGCCAGGTGGGTCCGCGCTGACTTATTAGTCCACCTCTGGCTGGCCAAATTCATCTCTGGTGGCATTTGATCCCACTGTAGGTCTGGTACTTCTCGGCCGGTCGAGACTCGATTGCCCAGAAACCGCGGCCTCCATCCCAACTCACACTTGGACCTCCGTGCGCCGGTATTCGATTTTTCTTGACTTTTTTTTTGCTCCTCCAAAAAAAAATTAAAAAATCCCACTCTCAGAACTCCTGATTCCTTCTCATTCACATTCAAACATCAACTTCGCATCGCCAGCCGGTAACACATAGCATGGTGTGCACATAATTTGCTTACCCGTTCGTACTCGAGAACCTCGGCGACTCGCTCGCCAGAGAGCAGGGTCCACTACCTACTCGCTTTTGTTATTGTCGGTGGCCGTTTCGTCCCGGACACTTCAAACTGGCTGGCAGGCAGGTACGCACGCCGCACCTGCGAACTCAGCACATGTTTGTTGTCACACACACACGCGCGCGCGCACCTATCAGAGCCAGATATTAGACTTTTTGGCCGTGCATCGCCCTCAACGCATATTATTTTGCCTGTCCCAGGAATTCTCCATCATTTTCGAATCTCCATACTGGGATGGTAATTTAAAGATAGATCGCTAGTCCTGCGTTTTTTTTTTCTATCTGGCCCCCCCCCCCCCCCCCCTTTTTGGGAAGTCTTTTTGGTTGTTGTTTTTTTGGGGGCAGAACGACAAAGAAAGAAAGAGACGAGGTATTCGTTTTTTTTTTTAAAAAAAAAAACCATGACTTCCAACAATGATTCAGCCCATTTTCATGGCGACAGTCAGCCACTAGAAGTCACCAAGCTTGATGTTGACGATCGAATTGACTCGGAGGCATCCAAAAAAGCACATCGCAACATCATCGAAAATGCAAGATCCGCTTCCGCCAAAGAGCAGCACATGACGCTATGGCAAGGCCTCAAATTATATCCAAAGGCTGTTTGTTGGAGTCTTCTGATATCCACATGCATTGCTATGGAGGGCTATGATATCAGTCTTGTCAACAACTTTTGTGAGTACATGTTCTTTTCTTGTTTTGTTTCGGTTTTCTATGTCTTTTTCTCTTTCTCTTTCTTTCTTTTCCTGCTTTCTCTTTCTTTTTCCCCTTCTGTTTTCTCAATCCATTGAGCTTTTGTCTGCTGCGAGATGAAAAAGTATTAGAGTATCGCCAAATGACTAATTCATGCACCGTTTGACTCGATCCTAGACGCATTCCCCCAATTCACTCGTAAATACGGTGAATATCAGCCCAAGTCAGGCACGTACGAGGTTCCTGCCCCTTGGCAAGCTGGTCTCAGCAATGTAAGCATGCCCAAAACCTCTCGGCTTAGTTTTTCTCTGTATCGTCTATTCTCATGACGCGCTTGCTTTCGTGCTTCTTTCATCGTCCATCTCATGTTCACCTGGCTCTCCGTTGATAGTGCGGCTGCCGTTTGATACTGACATCGCAGTTTAGGGCGCCATTGTGGGTGAAATCATTGGTCTGTTCATCAACGGCTTTGTCTCGGAGAGGTTCGGCTATCGACGCACCGTCATGATTTGTCTTGTACTCATCACATCGTTCACCGCAATCTTCTTCACTGCGCCAAACGTTCAGACACTTTTGGTGGCAGAGATTCTATGTGGCATTCCTTGGGGGATTTTCCAGACGCTCGCCGTCACGTATGCTTCTGAAGTATGTCCCGTTGCTTTGCGTGGCTATCTGACGACGTATGTCAACTTTTGCTGGGGGCTTGGACAGGAAATCGGCATTGGCGTCATTCGAGCCATGCTGGATCGCAATGACGAGTGGGCATACCGTATACCTTATGCCATGCAGTGGATGTGGCCGCTGCCTCTTTTTATCGGCGTCTACTTTGCTCCTGAATCTCCATGGTGGTTGGTTCGCAAAGGCAAGACTACAGAGGCCAAACAAGCGCTTCTTCGTCTGACTACTCTTGACAAGGAAACAGACTTTGACGCCGACGAGACAATCGCCATGATGGTGCACACCACAGCCTTAGAAGAGAAAATGACTTCCGGAGCATCTTACTGGGACTGCTTCAAGGGCGTTGACCTGCGGAGAACTGAAATCGTTTGCATGGTCTGGGCGATCCAGAACTTGAGCGGCAACTCCTTTTCCAACTACTCGACGTACTTTCTGAAACAAGCTGGACTGTCCAACAAGGACGCGTATTCATTCGCACTTGGCCAATACGCTATCAACATGGTTGGCGTTTTCGGGGCCTGGGGCCTGATGACACTCGGCATCGGTCGAAGGTCTCTTTATCTCTACGGACTCTGTGGGCTCTGCTCTATGCTCTTCATCCTGGGCTTCCTGGGACTTGTTCCTCATGAGCACCGACAAGCAGGGTCTCTTGCTACTGGTAGCATTATGGTCGTGTGGGCGCTGTTCTACCAATTGACTGTGGGAACAGTATGCTATTCTCTCGTGGGCGAGTTGTCCTCACGGCGTCTTCAGATTAAGACGGTCGTGCTGGGAAGAAATCTTTAGTAAGTTCATGAATAGCCGTATTTTGATCGCTTCAGCGATGGCTAAACTTGACCCCGCAGCAATATTGTAGGAATAATCACTAGTGTTTTGACGCCATATATGCTGAATCCAGGCGAATGGAATTGGAGCAACTATACTGGATTCTTCTGGGTAAGTGCAAACCCGTTATGCTCCCGCTCCGACAGCCTGAGTTTGCAAAGTGAATCTATAAAAGCAAAATTCTTCAACAGTGCAAAGTTCTGACTTCTCCCGCCCCCTCTTCTGCATTATGCGCACAGGGTGGCATCTGCTTTTGCTGCATTATATACACGTACTTTCGCATTCCGGAGCCTCGAGGACGCACATTCGCCGAATTGGACGTCTTGTTTGAACGTGGAGTCTCTGCCAGGAAATTTTCCAGCACAGAGGTGGATGTGTTCCACGAGACAGTGGAGGATAAAGTAATGAATCAGTACGACATGATGGTGGAGCATCGGTCTGAGAAGGGACCCGAACATGCATGATATGATACAATCGCGTCGATTTTTTCTTTTTTAAAAAATATTTACAATGGAAGCTGCCGGTGCGGCAGAACAAGATAATGTGGATGTGTGCGGAGGAGCATGGTGCGTAGATATGTACCTACGCCATGTTTCGTGCTTGAAAATAAAAGTATTGTAAACGAGACGCTTTGGAGCAATATCTTGAGTTGTGAGTGATTCGGGCTTTGTCGTGTCGTATTGGCGTGGGCAGCTAGCTTACCAGGGGCTTTTGCCTCCAGCGCCATGCAAGTGGTCCATATCAACAAGAATCTACCGACTCCGGAGTACAGTACCGACCAAATAGAAGCAGATGGAACGAAAGAAGTAACAATGACAAAAGACCAGATGGGTAGTTCCGCAAGCCACGGACCCAGCGTGCCGGGAACGTGTTCCTCTGCAAACCTCGGGATGCGCGTGCATATGGAGATGCAGGACTCTGCTCCCACAGGCCTGGCTGAGGTGACAGAGCCCACCGGGCGGCCGGCTATTGGCGCGCTTGATGGCACACCGGGGAATTACAATTTGACGTGGTTCGGTTTCGTGAGGTTGCCGGTGGTTGTCTCTTTCGGGGTTTTCTGGGATCCCAGGAGTTCGTGGGAGGCAATATACATACAACCCACTGTACATATATGTAGAGATGATGCATCGGGGGTGGATTAACTTGTGCCATTATGTGGCTACCTGGACAGTGCGTACTGAGTACTAGCCTATTGAGGTGCTCACTGTCGTGTGTGTGGGTATTCATGACTTATGTACCTAGTACTGCCGGTCAGACAAAAGTGGCTACACCTGCTGCCATTGTCACGGGCCGACGACCAGGCCAGTCCGGCTTGGCATCTCCAGTCTGAAGAAAGAGAGTAAAGAGTCTGGTTCCATCCCGCCCACTCGCGTCCGCACCCACGAGGCCACGAGGCCACGACTTACAAACCAGTCTCCACGAGACGAAACCCGCGCTCGTAGTTTTCACTTTTCCTCCCGGACCTCGACCTAAGTTTTCGCACCGTCGTACCTTGGGAAAGAAAAAAGACATTGGCACGCATCGCCACATTTCCGCTTTTCTCGCACCATCCGCCTATTCGCCTCGCCTCGCCTCGCCTCGCCTCCTCCCGTCCTGTTCCTTCGCTTCGGCCAGACCAACACGATGCTGTCTACACTTCGTATTGCTGCCCGCCAAGGCAGCCTCCGGCCAGCTTCGGCCAGCTTCGCAGCCATTCGTGCCGCATCTACATGGGCGGCCGTTCCTCAAGGTCCTCCTGTAAGTATGGGCTTGAATGCCTCCTCTGTTCTCTATATGGTGCACCGTGTTTTTTTTTTTTCGTCTCCCTCTTTTCAGAACTCATTCTTGAGTCTCTTCGCCTTACCATGCTAATGCCACTGAGTCTTAGGATGTAAGTCAAGATTATCTCCATATTCTGTCTCGATCGGGCTCACGAATCGTACCTTGTGCTAAGAGTCGGGGCTGCTCTGCGTCCACACCGATATGTTAGGCCATCCTCGGTATGTTTTACCGCTACTTCAGGAGGGGTGTTCTATTTTCTCCTCGGTCGATCTTTTTTTCGCGGCATACTCACCATATATCGACACAGGAATTACCGAAGCCTTCAAGGCCGACAAGTCCAACAAGAAGATCAATCTGGGTATGTTCTCTCCTGAAGAGCCTGCTGCGCAAACCCTCAAGATGAAACATATCAGACAACGCTGTTCTGCGCCCACTTGCCTCTCATTATTTTCCCTCTCAATGAACCGCGTTTATGCATCTACCCCTGTCAATCAACGACGTTCTCACATCGAGTGCAGGTGTCGGCGCATACCGTGATGACCAAGGCAAGCCTTACGTCCTGCCCTCGGTGCGCGAGGCGGAACAAAAGGTCGTCAGCGACAAGCTCAACAAGGAATACGCAGGCATCACTGGCGTTGCTGAATTTCCTGCATTGGCCGCCAAGCTTGCTTATGGAGCCGATTCTCCCGCTCTTGACCGTGTAGCCGTCACTCAATCCATCTCTGGCACTGGAGCTTTGCGCCTCGGCGCTGCTTTCCTCGAGCGATTCTATCCCGGCGACAAGAAGATCTATATCCCTACGCCATCATGGGCCAACCACAAGGCCGTCTTCAGTGATGCCGGTCTCCGGGTTCAGCAGTACCGCTACTACAACAAGAACACGATCGGTCTCGACTTTGACGGTATGATTGCCGATATCAAGGCTGCACCCAAAGGGAGCATTTTTCTCTTGCATGCATGTGCACACAACCCTACGGGTGTCGACCCCACTGCCGAGCAATGGAAGCAAATTTCTACCGTGGTGAAGGAGCAGCGTCATTTCGCTTTCTTCGACATGGCCTACCAGGGTTTTGCCAGTGGTAATACCGACAAGGACGCTTTTGCCGTGCGTCATTTCGTCAAGGAAGGTCACCAGATTGCTCTCTGCCAGTCTTTTGCCAAAAACATGGTAAGCAACCCTTTTCCTTTTTTTACAATCATTGTTTTTTCTTCAATGATGAGTCTCCTCTGTATTTCTGTAAACACACCTGGCCAACACGGGCTAAAACTTGTGCATTGCTTACTTTATACAACAGGGCCTTTATGGTGAGCGTGTTGGCGCTTTCTCTCTCGTGTGCGCGGACGCCGCCGAGAAGAAGATTGTCGACTCCCAGCTCAAGATTCTCATCCGTCCTCTGTACTCTAACCCTCCCATCCATGGTGCTCGTATTGCCACCGAGATCTTGAGTAGCCCCAAGCTCTACAAGCAATGGCTCGACGAGGTCAAAGAGATGGCCGAACGAATCATCACTATGCGCGCTCTCCTGAAAGAGAACTTGGAGAATTTGGGCTCCAAGCACGACTGGTCGCACATCACAAGCCAGATTGGCATGTTTGCTTATACAGGCCTGACGGCCGAGGAGATGGAGAGACTCGCCAAGGAGTTCTCGGTCTATGCCACTAAAGATGGTCGCATTTCCGTTGCCGGTATTACGTCCGAAAATGTGGGCCGATTGGCCGAGGCCATCTACAACGTCAAGGGTTAATTGTTTGAACACACCGACTGCGCTTTGAGTGGAGGTTGTTGATCATTGAACCCATCCATGGATTGACGATGATGGTGATGATGCTTACTGAGCGTAAGTGTCCTTGCGTGTTCCCGCCACAATGGTACATTGCAATGCAAAGTAAGGCTTACCCGCCGACAAGTCCTCATCTTAACTGTTGATGCCTCCGTGTCGACTTGTACTTTGATCCACTGTGCTCAGCAACCAAGACATGTATTTATAGCCAAAACAAATAGATGTGAAATCAAAGGGAATGGCTTTTAGACTGCCTTGAAGAAATCTGCTTTTTTTTGGTTTTCTTCTGTTGAAAAAAAGAAAAGAAAGAAAAGAAAAAGAGAAAACTGCCGACGCGCTGTACAGTCTTACTGATAGTAACAAGTAGTACACAAATTACGCCCACCATTCCTTCCTTCCTCTAGGACCTCTTTTCGAGTCGATCGAGGTCTTTCTTCACGTCTTCCATCTGGATTTCCAAATCACGATAGACTCTAGCCATCTCTCTCATTTTGGTCGCCTTGTCCCCGTCTGATTCGACGCCGACGCCATACTCGGCAAGTTCTGCCTGCAAGCCCCTCACTCGCTCGGCAGCACGGATCTGCGCGTCCTTGAGATGAGAGGAGTAGTTGGTGAGTGCGCTGATGGTCTCGGGAGAATACATATCTTTGCTGATGGTGTTGAGGGCAAGACCGGCATCGATTTCCGTGAGTTGGGAGTCTTGAGAGACGTCTAGGGCCTGGAGCTCGAGTCTCCGCGAGGCAAGGCCGTGTTTGGACTCGAGATGTCGAACGAGCTGCGCCAACGTCTGCGTGTAGGAGTGTAGGAGCTTCGTCAGCGAGTCGAGGGCCTCTAGGCGGCGGGCGGCGAGGGTGGAATTTGCTTCGGAGAGTTTCCCGGCCAGGGCTGCGAAGTCGGCGGGGAGGGAGGGGATGTGACGATGCAGATAGGAAGGGTTTGTCGATGGATGCGCGATACGGGCGACTTCTAGGGCCGAGGCGTGCAGGTTAGCCGAGACTAGAGCACCGAGCTCGGGGAGGTGCTTCTCCAGCTCGGAAAGAGGCGGACATGAGAGAGCCGCGATGACTGCTGCTTCGTCTGGGACGGTGCATTGATCGTCGTCGTCGTCGTCGATGTTGTTGCCGAGGAGAGAAGGCAGCAGGGCGAGGAGATCTGCTAGAGATCCTGCTGGATCAGATTCTGGATCTGATTCCGGTCTTGGTCCTCCTGGCAGACGTTTGGATGTAGACTCGGGCAGTGGGATGGCCCTGATGGCCTCCTTTAGCAAATGGGTTTTTGCGTGATGGATGCGAGCGCGATGCAGATCCTATATGTAGGCGGAACAGCAAGCGAGAAAAACAAGGGGAAAAAAAGGAGGAGGAAAAAAAAAGACAAGACACACGTTAGAATTGAACAAGCCTTTGTATATTTTATTCGTCTTGTAACGTGAATGTTTGCTTTTATCTTTTGTAATTCATTCTTCTCTTTCCTTTCCTTTTTTTCTCCCTCTTTGGATGCCCGTCTTCATCTCCACCGCTGCGTCATGATGGATGGATAACAGTGATTACGATGGGGATTGTTTTTCTTTTTTTCTATTTCCTTCTCCTTCTTCGTCACAAGCACAACGCCAAACGACGTACCTTGTCTACAGCGTCTCGTTCAGCAGCAGAAGTGGAATCATCGCACTTGGTCGATCCGTCTGGGTTCAAGGCTTTTTCCAGCAGCATCTGGTATAACTTGGCAAATTCCGGGTTGTCCCGGATGGTCTGCTCATCCACTGGTGGCAACATTGTGATACGGAACTCTTCATTTATTTGAGAAGGCTTTTCTGCTTCTTTTTTTCCCTTTTTTTGTTTTTGTTTCCGCTCTTTGGTTCGCCGTGTTTTATTTTTTTCTTCTCGTTTTCTTTTTGGCGTTTTCTTTTGCTGTTGGGGTGGACGGGCGGGGATTGACGGAAACACGGGCCACGATGGATGAGGAAATAAGACCAACAGCGAACGAGCGAACGTGTGTGGGTCCCCATGGAGCTTTTTTTCCCGTTCACGAACACAGCGCGTGGTCACCTGACCTGATGCAAGCCTCCCGAAACCTCTTGGAGAAGGGCAAAGGAAGGTTGAGCGGAGAGAGGGAAAAAAAAAAGTGAGTCTTCGCGTGTCAGTATCTCGCATTCGCGTTCAACGGCCCTTCCATGTATCGATAGAAGACGGCGCAGCGGGAAAGGGAAAAAACAACAGTCCGCCAATTCTCCATCTGTCTGTTGTTCAGAAATTGATTATCGGTTGGGGCAGTCCGACCGGCAAGAGGCCTTAATACGACGAGACAGACGGAACGAAGGAAAAAAAAAAGATGTGGACAGCTGCTCCGTTCAGCTGCGTTTCGCGAGCCGTCGCAGCTCTTTCCACGAGGCGAGTATCTTCGGCTTTCCAGAACAAGATACCATCTTCATCGTCACCATCATATACGACATCATCGAACTCCTCCCTATCAACAACAGCAGCAGCAAGAAGACCGACACGGCGTCCAACTTGCAATGCAGCTGGCGGGTCCATGTCCCTGTCACAGACGTTCACGACAACGGCGCCCCGACACACCAAGACGATCAAACCCCATCGCCTGCCGACCAATTTGATCCCCCCGTACCCGTACGGCGAGCGCCGGGTCTACAAGCAATCCAACCGTGGCCTCTACGGCAGTGCTCGCATCCGTTTCGGCAACAACGTCGCGGAGAAGCACCAGAACAAATCCCGTCGGTTCTGGCGACCAAACGTCCATGTCAAGACATTCTTCTCGCCCGCGCTGGGGGCCCGTGTCAAGACACGACTGACGCTCCGCGTCCTCAAGACGATTCGTCGAGAGGGCGGCATCGAAAACTACCTCCTCAAGAGCAAGCCGGCGCGTATCAAGGAGCTGGGACCTGGTGGCTGGAACCTGCGCTGGATTCTGATGCAAACGCAGGCCATTCAGCATCAGCTCAACGAGGAGAGAGCTGCGTTGGGGTTGCCGACCAAGCCGATTGAAAACAGAGACGACATCGTACAGTTTGCGCTCGATTATGCTACTCCTGGTCCGTTGAGTGTGCGAAGCAAAGGAACGTTGGACGAAATGCGAGCCGCCGTGGCTGACTCTTTTGCTATTGGAGACGATAGCTTGGCAAATCTTGAGGGAGTCGAAGAGCTGTCCGACGAGGCAGAACTTGCACTCCTTCAAGATCTTGAAAAGGGGGATTTGGCTAAAGCTTTGGAGGCGAAATCGTCATAGCCGATTTAGACCACCGTCTTGTGTATATTTAGTCCTCAGGTCATGTACTTCAATAAAAAGAGAGCCCGTATCTACTTCCCACTTCTTCCTCAAAGCACCAAAATTGCAAGGCTGTTCTTGACACATGACATTTTTCGTACGACTTCATATAGCAAAGTGCCTTGCTCACAGGCCGCGTCAAACATTTTATTTTGTATCTGTCCTTCTAAAAGCGCAGATCCCATCCAATTTTCGGTCCCACCTTGGGAAGCTCTTCCGCAACACTTTGCACATCCTTATCACCACGACCACTCACGCAAATAACAAGATCTTCATCCTTCTTCATCGTTTTGGCCAATTCAATGGCACCATAAATACCATGGGCAGTCTCAAGCGCCGGAATGATACCCTCCAGTTGGCTCATGAGCCTGAATCCTTCGAAGGCCTGCGCATCTGTCACAGCGACAAATTCGGCGCGGTTACTGTCTTTCCAGGAACTGAGCTCGGGGCCAACTCCTGGGTAATCTAAACCGGCCGACACGGAATGTGTTTCCAAGATCTGGCCATTATCATCTTGCAAAACGTACGTCTTGACTCCGTGAAGGACGCCCTTTGTGCCTCCCGACAAAGTGGCACTGTGTCGCCCAGTCTCGATTCCGTCTCCGCCCGCTTCAACTCCGAGTAACTTGACTGACGGGTCTTTCGAAAACGGATAGAACATACCGGTAGCATTGCTACCTCCGCCCACACATGCAACAACTGCATCAGGCAGCTTGCCTCGCTTTTCCAACATTTGCTCTCTGGTCTCGTTGCCAATGACAGACTGGAATGTGCGAACAATGGTCGGGAAGGGGTGGGGACCAATTGCTGAGCCAATAATGTAATGTGTGGTGTCGAGATCAATAACCCAAGCCCGAAGGGCTTCGTTGACCGCATCACGGAGAGTCTTGCTACCGGCCTCAACGGCCACGACTTTCGCACCCAATAGCTTCATGCGAAAGACATTGAGAGCTTGGCGGCGAACGTCTTCCTGTCATGATTGTCAGCCTCAAAACCTCTGGTAGACGTTGGCTAGCTCAAAATTTAGATTACTCACAGCTCCCATATATACCGTGCATTCCATACCAAACTTGGCGCATATTGTTGCTGTTGCAACGCCGTGCTGTCCGGCACCAGTCTCCGCAATAATCTTGGTTTTTCCCAGCCGCTTTGCCAAAAGAAGCTGACCTAGTGCATTGTTGATCTTGTGGCTGCCTGTATGGTTAAGATCCTCTCTCTTGAGCCAAATAGTAGCACCGCCTGCATGTTGGGTCAATCTGTCGGCCACGTGCAGACGCGATGGTCGTCCCATGTAGTCGTAGTAAGACTTGTACTCCTTCCAAAATTCGGGATCGTCCTTGATCTGGTTGAATCCATCTTCGAGCTGAGAGAGGCAGTCCATCAAACTCTCGGGCACATATTGACCACCGAATTCGCCAAATCTCTCGGGTATCTTGCCATGTAGGGCAGCGAGCTGGGCAACTAGAGCACTGTCTTGTTCAGCTGTGATACAATCATCATCAGTGATGACAGCATCGACAGTGACGTCATCTCCAGAGAGGGGCATTGCGGCGCCAATGGCTTCGACAACACCGACTTCACGGGGGGCTGAATTGTCTTGGGGTAGAGAATCACGGCCGCACAGGTAAGAGCAGTATTTCTCAACATCGTCGGGACCTTGTCCAGGGACAGCTTTCTGCAATGTCTGAATTATTTGACTTCCAACAACGACTCCATCGGCAATGTTTGCAATGCTGAGAAAGTGTTCGCGTGTGCTGATACCAAAGCCAACAGCCGCTGGTTTGTTGTTGCTGTACTTCTTGACACGGTCAACGAGAGCAGGCAAGTTTGCGTTCAGGGATCCGGAAGCACCTGTGACGCCCTGTCGGGAAACAACATATATGAACGAGTCTGCCAATTGGCAGAGAATCTTCATGCGGGCATCTGATGTGACGGGAGCAATGAGTGGGACATATGACAAGCTGTTAAGGGAGAATAGGCAGTCAGTAGATGAAAAACGCAGAACATTTGAACCCAAGAGATACCATTAAACACATACTTTCCCTTGGAGCAAAGGTTGCGAAATGAGACTGCTTCTTCTGGAGGCAAATCTACGACAATGAAGCCATTGACGCCGACCGCCTGGCAGTCTTGGAGTAGGCGTTCCTCTCCATAGCGCAACAAGGGGTTGTAGTATCCCATGAGCAGCACCGGAGCCTTAAGACCTTGGTCTCGAGCTTTCTTCACCATAGCCAAAGTGGTTCCAATGGAAACTCCATGATTGAGAGCAACCTAACCTGAACTGTCAGCCATTGTCGTTCGTGAGCACTCATGTATGGATCCAAAGAAGACGTCGTACGGTATTTGCTGTTTGAATAGTCGGTCCGTCGGCAATTGGGTCGGTGAAGGGCACTCCAAGTTCAAGGATGTCTGCAGCGAAAGATATCTGTCAGTTTGGCCATCGGCCGTGGCAGCAGGCACATATGCATGCATGCACGTATGTAGAGTCATTGTTACCTGAACCGCCTTTTTCCATTGCCAGAAGGATGTCGGGCGTCTCTTGAGGCGTCGGAAACCCAGCCGTCACGTAAGTGACGAGTGCCGTCTGTTGAAAAGACCAAAGTGTCAGATTTCATCGTGTAAACATGGCTGGCCATCGCTTGCTCATGATTTGTACTGACCCTTTTCTGCGCCTGGCATTGCTGGAACGTTTGCTTTAATCGATCCATGGTTGGGAGAAGAAAGATGGGAGAAAAAAGAAAAAGGGATTAACGACTCGCTCAAGAACAGTGCTGACGGCTAATGGGTTGTGCAGGAGATTGAAATCGATAAGTCGAAATGGTGAAAATGAAAGCAATTGGAGGCGGCGTCAAGTCCCTTATTATCAAGTCTCGAACCGCGCTGAAATTTATGTTCAAGTGCCGTCTGCTGGTGACGCAACACAGTCTTGCCGTCATACCACACCATGCTCCGCTTCCGCTTCCGCAACTAAATGCCCTCCGCCTCCTCCGCCTGCATGTTTAATATCTGGTCTGTGCTTCATTGTCAAGCACCGCTAGCGCCTGCACTTATGCACGATCCTGGCACCTGCATCTGCCGCCGTGCATGCACCTTCTCGGACTTACCCAACGTAGTATAGTCCCGCGGCGGTTAATGCCGACTCCGCTCGGTGTTTAATAAATAAACGCAAGCTTATTGATGAAATGGTATATCGTATGTACAAATTCCTCGATAAATTTTAAGCTGCGGCTGCATCCGCAACGTTCTTCCACCTGTATAGATTCCATAATTTCGCATGCCCGTTACCTACTCACTTACTCACGCACAGGTGTGGTTCATCCTTCCTCGGTTAAAACACACCCAAGGAATAATGTACTTGTTTCAAGGATGCAAGTCCCTTGCTACAATATAATTGCAACAGCTTTTTGTAATCAATCCAATTCTCGAGCCAGCCGAGTGGAACAATTTTTCTAGTATGATTCTCTAAATTATTAATACACTCTGCATGACATTGACGGACTGCTTCCCGTCTGACCGTTTTTGTCTTCTTTCCCTCTCTCTCTCTGTGTCTCTCTTTTTTTTCGCTCTTTGCTATAGATATATGCCGGAGGTGTCTTTTAGTAATGGCCTTTGAACTCATCATGGCTATAGGCAGTTCCTGGTGGTACATGAGGATTGAAAGTCTGAACATGGCTTCCAGCACCATCATGGACAGGGTTTGCCTTTTCGCTGACTGCGTTCGGATGGCTTTCGTCGTCCCGCCCAGCCATCGCCATGCCAGCCAGGGTCCGACTCAACCCGAGCAGGACAACGATGACGTACAGCAGCAATATGCCCGTAGAAATGAGCGCCTCTTGAAGTAAATTATTCATAAGCCATTTGGTGACCTTGTTCACGGCGCCAGAAACTTCATCCGTAGTGACAGAGGACGGAGACGCGAGAAAGTTCTTCAGACCCGAGTCGCCAGATTCGCTCGCCCGGGCTCCCGAGCTGAATATGTCGGTTTCGAATAATGGAAAGTCCACATGTGCATGGTCGTGGACCCAAGTAAGTCCCTTTTGCACACTTTCAATCTTGATTCCAATAACACAGTGCAGGACGGCTTGGATCGGGGCGAGTAGGATTGTGCCATTGAAGACTGTCTCCAGGCCTTTCTGCACGCCATCGACAAATATATTTATGGTGTTGTTGACGGCACCAGTTGCATTGGCCACGTACCCAAGCACATCTCTGTTGACGTCATCATTCAGACCCTTAATCACGCCGTTGGCATCAGTCGCCCACTGGGTGGACGCGTGCTCCAGTTTATTTACAACGTCGTCAGCAAACGCGCCAACTTCACCTGCCAACTCAGGGACTTCTTTCTGAATGGCCCTTAATACGATGTACTGGCAGAAACATGAAAAGAAGCCTGCCATGGCGAGGGACAAGACAAAGATGGCTGGCGCGGAAGTGGCATAAGCAACACACCATCTGACGAGGACCTGCCGCTTGCCCTTGAACCGGGAAGCCAATTTGATGCCACAAGTCGCGGTGAATGATCTCGATGCAATGTATACCACATCTTGAGAGTCGTATTGGTGCGTCTCGATGAGTCTAGCATGTCGTTCATGTCGTCGCCATCTCCGAGTTTCCATCCAGGCCATGGGAGCAATGGCAGCGACAGCAAGCACCGACAATATAACGATAAACATGACCCTAGCTTTGTGAATCAACTTGAAAAGCTTGTCAAAGAAGTGACTCAGTTTATCATTATCCGAACAGAACTTCAATTGCTGTTTCTGCGCGAGAGGGAAAACCTGCTTGTCAAATTTATATGCACCATAGGTTTGATTCATGGCTTTTCTGGCAAAGTTGAACGGTATCGAGATGGCCTGCCTCGTCAAGTTTTGTACTCCTTCGAAATCTGGCAGTTTTTTATTGAGCTCCTGCACGTCCTTGATGAAATCACTAGCGTCGATGTTGATGGCTTTCAGATCGTTGATTGGTTGAGTAAAGTCGACTTTTGGTATATTGATACCGAACTTTCCGAACACCGTGTCCTGCACTCCTTTGGTGACGCCGTTGATGCTCTTCTCCAGCCCCCCTGCGATGTTTTTGATCTCGGAAGTGGCTTTATCGGTTACCTTGTTGATAATAGCGGTGACATCTTTGGTAACGGATGCTACCACCTCTAAGCTCGCATGTACCAGAGCCGTGATCAAGCACACGTAGGTGGCAGTGAGGAAATTGATATAGAACATGATAATTTCCTCAACACCGAACATTATCAGATCCAGAGCCTTGACCATGGCGTGTACAGCTTTCTCGATGCCGGACGCTGCTAGGTTGTTGACACCAAGGGAGAGATAATGTGGCATGGACGCCATTGCACTTCCTACGTCCTCGACCTTTGTGCAAGAGGATAGAGCACGAGATTTGGCGTCTCCGACATTGTCGTCTAACTGCGCTAAAAGCAGGATAATGCGAATGAGGACGAGGACGAGGAGGATGGTCCACCGATTTAACCATATTTGAGATAATCGAGACCGCAAGCCTAGATAAGGCGTGATGGAGGAAGTCTGGGGCCGCGTCTTGACCGGATATTTCGATTCATATGTGTCGAGTGAGTTTGAGTCAAGCGATCGAGGTACGTCTGGGCACGACGGCGGTGGTATTCGATTTCTTGAAGACATTCTAAACTTTTTTCTCTTTTTTTTAAGAAAAAAAAAAGAAAAGGACGAGGATTTCGAAATAAAGAATGATGACTTGTCTCAGAGTTCGTAAGATGAAGGTAGTGGAGTGAAAGAAGGAAAATAAACGCCAAACACCTTGACCACCGAGTAGAGTGTCAGGCTGTCATGTAGTCGCTTGGGAAACAAAAAGAAATTGTAATATACAGAATATGACGTGAGAGACAGATCAAACGATTGGGGAGGAGTCAGGTGATTTGCGGGGGATACGAGATGATGTTGTTCTTCATATCCGTTTCAATGTTGATGGGAAAGCTAGGTAGAGTCGTAAGTTCGTGATACAGCACCTGAGCATACGCACACAATCATACGCCCATGTGTGAACGTGGTGTAGACACAAGGCGGCAGCTCAAGACAAGCAAGTGACACCGGATCACTAACTCTCTCTCTTCTTCCATGGCTCTTGTTGATCTTGATCCAATAAATAATTCGCCATTGCGATCAACATTGAAGTACACGCACAAGCGCTGCCACCACGACCAGTCGTCCTCGAATCTTGGCGTCTTTATGCAGCAGCAGCAGCACCTGAAGTGGGGCGGGCGTCTAAGCGCCCATCCGTTGAAGAAAGGAGATCCAGTCGAGACAAAGAAGCATATTCACCTCTCACACAGCGCCTATTCTAGGTCAAAGAGAGTATGTCTTCCGGCTGGGTGAAACGCCTTTGATACAATTGTTCATGCCGGGCAGTGGACACGGGGTCGGTGGTAGTTGTGGTGCTGTGGTATTGTTGCAACCAGAAAGAGGCGAACGGATGGTCTGCGCTCTGCATCATTGTCAGCTTCGAGTCACTTTGGTCTCAGCACCAAGCAAAGCGAACACGCTTACCTTGCCGCAAGCAAACAATCACCGTATTGTTTCTATTGTTCATTGTGCGGCGACGATAAGTTGACTTATGTGATGAGTCTAGTACCGAGAGTAGCGAGCAGAGTCTGTGCAGTGCAAATGGGCGCTCAGTGCACATGCATCGGACCTAGGTCAGCAGCTCCTTACATCCTGCATCATACATTGCGGATGATCGTACCTACAAGATGCCGCAATATTGTACCAGCTCACGTTCTTGCGTTACCGCGCAACACTGTGTACATACACATACATAATAGCCTCTTGCCAGGGGCCTGCATGTGCTAGCATGATACCATGACAAAGGTTGACTGGGCTGGCTGCCGCAGCTGTTGTTCATCGTCGTGGCAGTGCTCCGCTTTTTGCTCGTGGTGGCCAGAAAGATAAACATTAGAGTCGAACCTGGTGCACTGCTTCATCAAGGGACGAACGCAGGTCGCAGAAAACATCATGGTATGTATATCTTTTAGGTGGAAAGGACTTTGCGTGCTGTCATGTTGTGTCGGTGCCTGACGGCAGGAAAAATGCCAACATGTATCTTGCCACTGATCTCCGTACCGGATTCTTGACAGATGAGGCAGGCGAAGCGTCGTACAATTTGAGGCTGCAACTGCAACTGCGGTTAAGCCCGAGGTTCTCGTTCCTAGTGTAGAGGAAAAGAGTAGCGCATCACATCACATTGTTGCTGCGGGTCAGGAGACTGGGGGGTAAACTCATCCATGGCTTGGCCTGGTTGACTTGAAGTCTTGCTCACCGCCTTCTTTCGTCTGTTCTGGTCTGATTGATAACACAGGTACATACGGCACAGTGGTCAATAGACTCGGCACTGAGTGGCATGGCTGTTGACATCAGGTTGGCTCCCGATAATGCGAATAATGCCCGAATGTGAACTTGGAAGAATATCGTGTTTACAGCTACATATGTACATATGAACCTACATAGGTATGTATGTATATTTATGTGTGTATACGGCGTGCATATTCTCGTTGTCACTCCCGTTTTCTAATCATAGACCGTACGTTTACCTCTTTCAGACCCCCCCCCCCAATGTGCAAAAAGAACTTGCTGTGTGTTGTCGCTGTTCCGATCAACAGAAGCAGAGGGGTGGAAGAAATTGTGTCAATACAATGTCGTCAACATGTTATCGTTAATGGTTGTCCGCTGCAATCTAGCCAAGTCCCGGCACACAGAGTCTTCAATTCTTTTGACATGGATCAATCAGAATTTATTCTCCTTGCCTACGTAGCTAGGTGAATATGAGTCCCTTGTATACCATACTAACTCAATCTGTGCTCAAGAAAAACAAATACTTTCACAACGGTGCCGCTTCGAATCTCGGCGCGAACCCATTTAAAATCAGTGTCGACCACGCGCAAACAGCTATTCTAGTACTTGTTGCCGAGTCGCGCTTGGTTGAAAAGCCTGGTTCAAAGTAGTCGACGCGCTTGGCAAGAAAAAGCCCATCGAAATCATCGCCAAAACAATAAATACTTCTTGAGTGCACAGCCGGAACGCCTTTGTTATCAATACCAAGTCTTGTCGACACAAATAATCACCCTGATGTTGCACCAAACGTGTTCTCGCCGGAGTAGGTGATGTAAAGGAACCTAATTTGCGTCGCTATTAGTAGATGTGCCAACCATGAAGGGATCCTCAGAACAAATACGACTCCACATACCCATCCTCGTCTTTGTGTTCTTCGTAAATACTGCTCATGAGGGCGGCGGTCGGTGGAAGCACTTCGTCGACAAAAATGAAAATAGCTTTCTCGGGGGACAGCTTGATTCTCTTGCGAATAACGTAGACAAATTGACCAACTGTCAAGTCAGATGGTACCAAATACTTCTTCTTGTCAATAGTGGCAATATCGCTCTTCTCGACCTTCTCGCAAATGACCTATATGATGAAACCAGCGTCAACTAACGTCTAAGCCCGTCTAGATGGCGGACAGGAGGCAAATAGCTATAGAAAGAGTGACGCTCGACCGGCAGTTGAAATTCATTGTTGCGACGGGAATATGCTATGTATGCTATCGGATAGACGTGGAAATGACTTACGGGAATGCGATCCGCATATTTCTGCCGGATGCGCTCAGCTTCTGCTTTGCGCTTCTCGAAGGGGTGCTCGTCCTTGAACTTGCTTCGCATGATGATCAAAGTTGTGTAAACAAACGGGTTGTGGGATATTCTGCAACTGACGTCAGCTTCTGTGCTGAAATGCGTGCTCAGACCGCGAGGGAATGGTGGATGATTTGCATACCAAGTTTTTCGCTTTATTGTAAGAGAGATAAGAAAGAGGCAAACTGATGAGATACAGAAGTCTAGGATGCGTGGTGGCTCTTCAGACGTCGATGATAAGACAGGTGATGATGAGGTAGTAAATTGTGGCAGGAGGAAAGCCAGAGGTGACCAGGCGAGGGAGAAACCGTGCACGTAATAGGCGGCAGTGACAGGCACGAGGACCGCAAAGCGCGGGGCACATACCCATATTAGTCCCACATTCGGACTAGCGGCGCGAGACACCAAAGTGAATCGCCAACGCAGAAGCTGACCTGGCCGCTTGGTTTGCCTCCCAACAACTTGGAAGGCAGCTGGGACTGCGACGGCGACGTAAACGTTCCATCTTCACGTTGCCTTTCCCCCGACGAATCTTTGATTTGAGAAGGGGACTTTCTCTCGATCACAATGAACAAGGCTTACTAACATCTGCGATGTATGCTTAGAGAACCAACCCTGCTAGGCTCTCAGACGCTGATTGCACAGTCCATCACTTTTAGTTGCGCATATTTCATCTGGTTAACCCGTGTGCCGGTCAGGTGCTCGGTCTACAATACCCCCTGACAAATGCCTGGAAAGTGGCACATTGCCTTCCTGCCGAGACGTCCTGTGTCTAAACGTTTCCGATGAGAGGGCTGCTTCTTTCGTTTTTATTTGTCTTGTTGTATAGTGATTTTGACGAGGAACTTATTCGCCGATTGTCTCCTATGGAAGCTGTAAGCACCCTAATACGTAGACCAGTCTGCCTGGTGCACTTGCCTACCCTACTCGCAGCACTAAGTGAATAAGGGTCGTCGAAACATCAACGCGGCATTATCACGCACTCATTTCCAGACCCCATGTATTGCTCCGTTGCCGCTCGAAAAACCCAGGGCGCTATGCGTGCCACATAATTCAAGGCTGTCCGCTAGGACGGTCAGTCTGTGACACGTGTGACGCAATATCGTAAACAGAATGGCGTTGGCGTCACTCTTGATAGGCTTTTCACTAAAAGTGGCGGCTGGATGGAAGACTGCAGCGCTGTGTTTGAAAACAACGATGCGCATGTACATAAACACAACCATGAGTCAAACAGCAACTCGGCTTCATCAACTATGCCGGCTTCGGCCGGTGACATGATGGAGTCAATCAGGCCTGACCACAGTCTACTGGCCGGGCCGGGACCCAGTAACTAAGCCATATCGAACCGCCATTATGGAAGTATCCGGGGAGTTTGCGGTACATGCATCCACTGCCCATACTAGGTATGTGTGTATGTACCCACCTTCGTCCCCGTAATTGAGTGAGCTGATTTGCGAAGCCGATACATCCAGACATCATTCGATTTACCTGGACCAAACGACGTGTCCTACAACTTGCCGGGCACAATATATGAGAGACGCAATTTCTCTCTGTAACTCAAAGTCAATTCTCGTCGCAAAACAGGAAGCTTACAGTCGAATTGTTCAGTCATAGACCGACGACGCCGAACGCCCACTTCAGCCTCCGCCGGTGTCCGTCGCCTCCATCACCAATGCCATCACCAAGCCGCTACGTGTCACGACTGGGCTCTACAGCCCTTCTTCGCCCATGGATTCTGCCCAAGCAAAGTTTACGCACCTCTCCAGCTCTCTGCCGACGGATGACCTCTTGTTCCAGCAAGAACACATATCGGTCGGGATCAAAACCTTCATGGATTGCTTTGCTCGCAATCGCAGTTGTTGTTCCATTCGCCCTGCAGCTGGTAAGTTATGAATCTCAAGGCACTAAGGGAAAACGTAATAGGACAAAAAAAGAAGAAAAAAAGATAGAAACTGCTGCTGAATTTTGAATCTAGAACACTGTCAACCTTGATGTAGCGACACTCGCCGAGAAAGATGCGCAGAAAAAACGCGAAGCGGCCATTACTGAAGACTCGCCAATGCGACTTCGAATGGAAAAATTCATCAAGGAACAGCAGCAAACCATCGTCCGAGAACTAGAGAAAGTTGATGGGCACAAATTCCGAAAGGACGAGTGGGAGCGCAAAAACGGAGGTGGAGGCATAACATGCGTTCTCCAGGATGGTAACGTATTCGAAAAGGCTGGCGTCAATATCAGTGTGGTTTACGGAACTCTTCCAAAGCCAGCCATCCAGAAGATGCGCGTGAACCATAAAATGCTGGATCCATCCGTTGAGTCGCTTGATTTTTTTGCCGCTGGACTGAGCATGGTCCTGCACCCCAAGAATCCCATGGCGCCAACAGTACATCTCAACTACCGATATTTCGAGACAGCGAATCCGGATGGTACCTCCCAGGCATGGTGGTTTGGAGGCGGCAGCGACCTAACACCTTCATACCTATTTGATGAGGATGCCATTCATTTTCATAAAACGCTCAAGGACGCTTGCGATTCCCATGACAAAAACTACTACCCACGCTTCAAGAAATGGTGTGATGAATACTTTTACAACAAACACAGGGGAGAATGCCGTGGCGTGGGGGGCATTTTCTTCGACGACCTCGACCAAGCCGAGAGCGATCAAGAAAACACATTTGCATTTATTCAGGATTGTCTCAAAGCCTTTATTCCGTCATACCTGCCAATACTCGAAAAACGCAAGGACATGCCCTTCAACAACGAAGAAAAGGACTGGCAACAAATACGACGGGGCAAGTATGTAGAGTTTAACCTCGTTCACGATCGTGGGACTGCCTTTGGACTCAACACCCCGGGTTCTCGAGTGGAAAGCATCCTCGTCAGTCTGCCTCTGACTGCAACCTGGAAGTACATGCACGAGCCCGCGCCCAACAGTAGGGAACAGCGTCTGGTGAACATCTTGAAAGATCCAAAAGATTGGCTCTGAGAATGTCACGAGGCAGGATCAAAAAAAAAATGAAATCGATTAGACATTGTCCAGCTAGTATTTGATGTAGATATATTAGTGTAAAACAGTGTTCAAACAACAGTAGGCATAGGAAGGTGTGTAGAGACGTGCTCTCATGCCTTTTTCTTTTTCTTCCTCCTCTCTTGCGAACGACAGCATTGAATCGTGTATGAACATGTATACGCTCTTCTTACGAGCCGAGCTTACGACAAAGAGACGCGACGCTTCGTCAGCGCACCACGCCAAACAGATGCTTAGCGCCAAGTGCTCAGTGTTGCTACATACACTGCGTCCATGGCTTGCGCTTTGTCGTGGGGATTTGCAAAAGCTCGGTCAGGCCAGGCTTATTCAAACGCTCGTCCATCGACCAAATCATCATCATTTCTGGCCCCGTCTCGTCTGGTCCGCCCAACATCTCGCCAGCCGCTGCAACAAAACCTGGCGAATTGTACCAGGCCATGCATATCGTGTAGCATCCATTGGGCCTTTTACGTTTTCCGCCTGAACTTTGGTGGCTGACGGGGGGCTTTCTTCCAATTTTCAACTTGCTGCTAGCTATTTTTTTTTTCTTTTTTTTTTTTAAAAAAAAAACTTTCCTGTGTTTTTTTTATAACGTCCCAGAAATGCCAGCCAATTCGCTTCCGGCCCATCAGCAACTATTATCATCACTCATTACCTCGCTCTCGGAGCCCGGCGAATGTCCCTCCATCTCGCAATCTACCCAACAGGTTGACAATGCGCAGCCGCATCATCATGAAATGACATCAAGACGCCGCACTCTACTTCTAACACTCCATGTGCTATTCCCCAGTCTTGTCCTGCCGGCCCTGGAACTGATAGACAATCAGCTTGTCACGAGATTGCAGGTCCCCAGAGAAGATGGGCATAGGGAGTCTGAGCTCGTGAAAAACGGTGGTGGTGGAGGTGACGCTCAGAAGTGCAGTCTTCCATCAGGACCAGGAAGGAATGATACACTGCATGTAGCGTTCGGTTCGCAAGGTTCCTTAACAGCCTATGCTGTTCAATCGCCTCCATCGTCCAAGATTTTGCCCCGGCAGCCGCATGCCAATGCCGTGTCGAAAGTCCATATTGTACATCTTGCGGCTTGGAATTGTTCATGCAAGGATTTTAATCGAAGCAAGTTTTACCCTCAGAGGTTCGACGACAAATGGAGCGTCCGAGCGTTAGATGCATGTAGCCCTGGTTTGGACGATATCTCAGGAGCATTGTTACTGCCCTGTACATCCGCCGACGAAAAGAATGTGCCTTGCTGTAAGCATCTTTTGGCTTGCTTGATCGTGGAACGGCTGAAGGCGTCGCAAGCCACGTCGGCTGAAAGAGGCTTCTCGAAATCTGAAATAGCGACTTTAATTGCAGGACTTTGATAGGAATTGATTTAGTCTAGCATTCGTGTAGCACAGCGATACGTCAAACACGCATTTTTTGCGATTCCCGCGAAATATCAGTGCTCGCGCGAGGCGTTGAACAGCAGGTTGAATGCACGCTTGATTAACATGATTTATTTTTTTCTAACTCCATAGATGCAACAAGTTCATTGTACAAAAGCGGAGGTCGATTGAGCTCTGAGCCACGCTCTGTTTTCTTTCACGAGCAGAAACGAAAATGAGGCAATCGGACGCTGCCAATCGCTTTGGTACGGCTACTTCTTCCTATCTTTAACATCCTTTTGCTTGTCGCCATTGTCTTTCACATCACCATTCATGCTGCCAGACGTGCCTTCTTTATTCTCATCCTTGGATCCGATTTCGTCCTTCTTCGTTTCTTTGTCATCTTGTTGTTGCTGTTGTCTGTTTTGGATTTTATTCTCAATGAGGTCGTGAAAGGCAGTGATGGCTCTTATCAAACTGCTGAGATAGATAGCCATAAGTTGATCGTTGGTCTTGACACCCATAGCGTATGCCAAGTCACCGCTCCCACCCTTGGCATTCCCCTCTGGTGTCGATAAATTCGGTAGGAGATTGAAGACATCTTGCAAATTACCGAGAATGGCATGATTGACTGGTAACTGCCCGTCTAGAACTTTCTGCAAGTATGCGCCAATATCTCGCAGTCGCAAATGAAGGCCCTGAAGTGACTGTAGCTGATTTGTGACGCGTGTTGACAGAGTACCGACAGCAACATCCCGAATATCTCTCAATAAATGCTCAACGCCAATTTCCTCCGCCTCCTCAGCTTCGATAATGGACGGGGTGTGGACAAAAGTCCTGGACGTCGTAGTACCGTCCTACAACTGAGGTCAGCATATGCGTGGAGAGCCAACAATTCTGGAGCCATCCTATCTAGTGCTGGTCCCGAAAAAGAACAGCGCGCGATGGTGCTCACGCCCAGTTGAAAAGACACGGAAACTTGGTTTGCTTACGTCCTTAATCTCCTCCACAGCAAAGTAGGCATCGGTGGGCACGCCAGATTCTTTCGGCTGAACGTCGATGATGACTAGTAGAGGGTTGGGTGTGTAGCGCTTAAACAGCTCATTGATCTCCAGATCCGATGCTCGGAGTTTGGGCCCGGAATGGTACCACCCAATCAGCTTTTCTCGAGCATTGACCTTCTTGAACATATCATTCATAGACTCGACGTAGTTGTGATCTAAAAACCAGACCGAAGGATCTTTTTCGTCTTCCTCGAAGGGCACTGAACATCACACTGTGTAAGAAGACAGACAGGTCTGAGAGTAGAAGGAGGAGCTGACATCAACTCACCCGCGAAGCTGTTCGATACTCTCACATTTTTTCCATCATTCACTCCCAGCAGCACGCCGACCACCCGCCTTTTCTTCTTGTTCTGAGCCGTGCGGTTGTAGTGATCGACGGCAGACAGGAGGACCAGAGGGGCAACGGACACGTTCCTGGTGACGAGAGAGAGCGTTTCTGCAGTAGTGGTAGGCATCGTCCGTGGCGAGGGAGCTTTGATCCCCACGGAGACAGGAGAGAGGATAGTCGGCAAGTTTCTGGAAACTGTTGAGTGTCGGCATACACTTGCAGTTTGATAGATTCTGTTTGGCAGCATGCGCCGAAAGGTTTGCAGTAAGTAAGTGTACGTACGTATACGTCTGGCTGCCTTGAGGCTACCAAGCTTGCAGAATAGAAGTCTGGCAAGCGACCCGGTGAACACGCAGTGCCCGAATTGCAGGGCGCGCCGCGATGCAGTAGTGTTTGCTGTCAGAAACAGGAACAGAACGTATGGGGGGGCGTATTGAATGTCGTCGAGTACCCAGTAGGTGGGCAGAGCCGATGATGCTTGGTAGGCACTTGTGTTTCGACACAGATAGGCAGGCAGGCAGGCAGATGGATGGATGATGGACTTGACCAGCACAGGGCAGCTACGGCGGCCGTCCCAGTTACCTGACCACCCACTCACCCACCCACCCACTCACTACCTACCTAGGTAGGTACCTAGTAAGTTAACGACTGGTCGTGTCAAGCATCAGGCAAGCTCTTGTCACGTGCCCGCTTCGTCTTGCTGGACGCGGAAGCAGTCCTACATCGACTCCAGCAACGTCATGCATGTGTGCTCGGCTGTATGTCTTTCAGAGATGGCAGTCATTTAACGATCACCAAATGTCCGCATGATGTGCATAGGTATAAATATATATATACCACCCACTGTATATAAACATTTATCCACCATACTATCGCTGACCTATCTTATGCACGACACTAGCGCCTGCAAAGCTCATCCATGCTGTCACAGCACAATGATTACGTGTATGTATATGCAAAGCGTCCCAGCATCTGTTCATGAATGACATGTCACGGGTGGCTTCAAAGCCTTATGCAACAAGTACATACTTGAGGAATGGCCTGAGCTGCCTACATGTTCGCAACTGTAAATTCCACTCATGTCTGGTCTGGCGTCTAGCGTCTGGCGTCTGGCGTCTGGCGTCTGGTGCACAGTGCAGACCTGCAAGCGCCCCCAATGACCAGGGACAAGCTAGCCGTCAGCCAATCACAACAGCAGAGCTGCCCGGGGCGGCAGTCGGCAGAAGCATAAGAAATCCAAACCCCAATCTAAGCTCTTCCCGCCCGCGCCGCTCGTTGCCAGAATTCCAATCGGTCAGGACCGGAACCTGTCTTCTTGCGACCTCGCTCCTCCGAATCCCGCTCGCACCTCAAATTTGCACCACAGTGCGCAGTCCGTCAATCGGCAGCGTTCTCTCACCTCTGTTGCAACAATTGGGTCGTCGTCGATATCGTCACATCATCTTCCATCACGGTCGCTAAATTGCCCACACAATCGCGACCATGGGTTTCGTTGAGGATGAGCTTAAGCAGCTCAAAGAGGTCATCCATAGTCTGGAATCCCGCATCAAGCAGCTCGAGACACGCACCATGGGTTTCTCACCTTCTACCGAGGAAATTCGCATGATTATCATGGGACCACCTGGAGCCGGTATTGAACATTCCGCCAGCTTTGCCAGCTTCAACTCAAAATTCTTCGACATGGAGTAACATCAATTGCAGGAAAGGGCACTCAGGCGCCGAAGATCAAGGAGCGATTTTCCTGCTGTCACTTGGTACGACTATCGCCCCCCCCCCCCCCCCCCCCCCCTGCTTTTTCCCGTTGTTGTCTTTTTCTTCTTTGAGTATTTAGGGAACTCAAATTTTGGTGTCGTTGCTCATCCTTTTCGTTGTCTGTACACTAGGCCACCGGCGACATGTTACGCTCTCAAGTCGCCAAGAAGACGCCGCTAGGTCGAGAAGCGAAGAAGATCATGGACCAGGGTGGGCTTGTGAGTGATGATATCGTCATTGGCATGATCAAGGAAGAGTTAGAAAACAACAAGGAATGCCAGGGAGGGTAAGTCAGCCATCGCGAACAAAGTTTTGGTCGTTTGAATGCTCATCAATTTGTTCATCGAAGCTTCATCCTCGACGGATTCCCTCGGACTGTTCCCCAGGCGGAACGTCTTGATGCAATGCTGCAAGAAAGAAACCAAAAGCTTCAGCATGCTGTCGAACTGCAGATCGACGACTCGCTGCTCGTAGCTCGCATCACGGGCCGACTGGTACACCCTGCATCAGGTCGATCCTACCACAGCACCTTTAATCCCCCAAAGGAGCCGATGAAAGACGATGTGACCGGCGAACCTCTTGTTCAGCGAAGTGACGATAACGCTGACGCCCTGAAGAAGCGTCTCGTCACCTACCACAAGCAGACCGCGCCAGTCGTGGGCTACTATGAAAAAACTGGCATTTGGAAGGGAGTCGATGCCAGCCAAGCCCCCGGCCAGGTTTGGAAGAATATGTTAGATATTTTGGAAGGAAATCAGAAACATGGTGCAGGTATACTGGGGCGCATCGTAGGCAAAAATTAGACTCGTTTTACGGTTGTGTAAAGTAGCCAGGAATTTGGGGCCGTTTTGCTGGAGAAAATATGTGTGTATGTACGCGCTTTTATCGTCAGATATAACACTTTATATGTTGTGGTCTTGTCATTTGCATTGTGTCTATGTATTTACAAACAAATTTCGAGTAATATGTCACGATTCTGCTTCAATTTTTGACGAACAACCGTCGCTTTCTAGTTGGCCATACTCTTGGTCTGATGCTACGTATGTGCCTTCAACAACAGTCTCGGGGCTCAAATCAATAGACGACCAAAGCGCAAAAGTAGTACATATGTATATGGTTGATGACACGATGAAGATAACTATCTGTCGCAAGCTATGACAAAAAAAAGAATATTCCAGGTGGGTATAGGATTATTGACAATATTTCAAAGTACTGAATTATGTTTTGATGTCAATTTGTCGCGCTTCAACAACAACGGAAGCAGAATATGAAGTCAACAGCCAATTAGAGTGAAAACATTCCAGATCTGACCAGTCTAAGCAGATTCTAGGCTTGAATTTCAAGGCTGGTATTAATACGGGTTTCATGCAGGTTGATGTAGCTCCGCCAAGTCCAATATGTGCTTGGCCCTATCAATTTCAACGTCGGAAGCATGGTCCAAGCATTCCTATCTTCGTGGTGTCGCTGGAAGAATCTTGGTCAGTAGAGGTACAGCAAGTCGCGTTGGCGCAACTGACCATTGACCATCTGCCTCTGTTTGTTCAACCAGCTCCGTGGGGCATCATGTCGCCGCTGAAGCACAACATGGTTGCTCTGTAGCCGACTGGTAAGATCATACCAGGCTGTCGCAATAAGGGTATTTTCCCTTTGTAAGTTTTTGATCACTTGGTCAAAGGCAGCCTTAAAAATGCGATGTTAGCCGACGGCTTTGAAATGAAGCCAGCAGAGAGGGGGAGAGTCTCGAAAACAACGACGTGTTGTGTCGTTGAACGATACTTACCGTCTGTGTAGCAGGTTGGTCGCCGCCTTGAATTGACTTGAGCCGAGTTTGTAGAGATGTTTTCTCCTTTTCTGACTGCTCCAGTTGCTGTTTGTAGCGGATGTTAGAATGAGGATGGTACGCGTGCAAGTCAAAGCTGAGGTGACACCATCTCGTGGCTGCTCACTTGGCGAGCCTAGCACCCACGTCGATTCAAATGCAAAACTTCAATTGATCGATAATGGACGCTCGCTCATTAGATCATCATGGTTCGCTAATGACAAGCATGGGGTTTCTAGCATAAGAAACAAGACACATGATACTTCTAGGCGAAGTTCACGGGTTTGGCAAAGATTTGACTGCTTCGTCGAATGATCTTCATTTGATGCCAACCATAAATAGCTTGTGCAAGACCAAGTGAGAGAGCAAACATGTGCGTTCCAGAGACAGGACTGGTCAATCTTACCTGTTTACGTTCCTTTAGGCGTGTCCGAAGTTTTTCAATTTTTTCAGTAGATTTCTTCATTGCCTCTGACATGTTGGCATCTGCTGGACCACTTGTTGAATTTTCTTGCAGTTCTTTGGCATCCTCAACTTCTTTTCTGAGTCTATCTTTGGCAAGAAGAGCCTCAATCAATTGCGACTTTTGCGCATCTCGCTCGACCACCACGAAACTGTAGTTTTCTCGTAATCTGTCTAGCTCTGCTTTCAAAGACTCTGAAATAAGCTTGTCCGTGCTGGTCAGCTCATCAATAGCTTCAATTCCACCTTTTTGCGCAGCAGAAATTGTTGCTCTTGCTGATAAAAGCTCGCGATCCGCGTCCATGACCTTCAATTGTAGTTCATGCGATCGTTTTTTAGCCTCATCGAGTTCTTGTTGTGTATGGCCAAGCTGGTTTCGTAGATCGATGAACGCTTTGGACCTGTAAAAAGCAGTGGCATTAGTCTCATCAGTTGTCCCAACATTAATCAGCATCCATTCATTCTTACTCTTCGTTGACAGAGTTTTCCGTCATTGCAGTGATCTGCTCTTGATTTACTGTGTACTTTTCAAACATATCGTTGTAATTTTGCTGCAGACGATCTCGCTGACGACGTTGTTCCTCAAGCTCCTTTCTCAGTTTTGCAGCATCACCCGTTGAGCCTAGTGTTCGCCTGAGTAAGTCGTTCTCGGCTTTGAGACGTGAAAGCTCTAAGGGCAGATTAGTCTGTGTATCATCATCTGTGGCGTTGTTCAGCTCGTCTTCCAAGTTGAATGTGGCAGATGTAGCACTGAGGCTTTCTCCCGGTGTATTCATTTCCTGTCCTTGCTGCACCTGCTCCTGCAAGTCTTGAATAAAGCGCTCATCGTGCGTTCTTTGTGCTTTCAGCCTAAGAAGTTCCTCTTCCAGCGAGGCAAGATCCTTGATCAGTTGAGTTTTCTGGTTACGCTCGTCCCAAAGATGCTGTTCTGATTGGGTGATCATCTTGGTGAGCTCGTCTTCGGCTTTCCTGGTTCTTTCAATTCTCTCTCTATCACTTACAAGAGAGCGTAGCTGCTCTTGTAACTCCCCCTTTTCATACTGAAGATTCTGTACTTCTTTTGCTAAATGCTGCTGAGACTCAAGTTTTTGTTTGTATCTCTCTGCTGTGTTTGCTTTCTTCTCCAGCTCCTCGGCCTTGTGTTTCCACTCGGCAACCTGGTCTCGGAGCTCATCTGCTTGAATGCTTTTCTGATTCAACCTTTGTACCTCGGTTTCCAGTTGCGATTTTACTCGATCGTGGTTCCGAATGGTTTCCTCATTCCTGGCTATTATTTCCATCTGCTCGTGAACTTGGGACTCCAGGAGCTTGATAGCTTCTGCACTATTGACTCCATCTTGTGTAGCCTTACGCAGGACTTCAAGTTCGCGATCATTCTTCTCCTTCTCGTATTTCAGCTCCTCGTGACTCTGCTGCAGATACTCCAAGCGCGTAATGTAATCAGATAAATTTTTCTTCGTACTGTCAAGCTGGCGGCGAAGAGTAGCGTTCTGCTCCTCCACTAGAAGATCTATATCTCGTGCCTCCATGACAGCATCAATAGCATCGTCCAAGTCTGTGTCGTCTTTGAAGGCGGCGATGTCCTGCTGCATGGTACGAATGATCTGCATTATTTCCGCTTGATTTTCGCGGTCAAGACTGTTTTGGATCCTGGGAACGTATTTGCTATTATCTGGACCCATCGCAGCGGCACACACCATAACAGCGAGTAACTGAGATCAGACGCTGATCAGCATTTCCAAATCATATAGTTTATCATGTTCTCAAACACACCTGACTAATGCCCTGAGGCTCCGGATTCTCCGCGACAGCATGATAGTCAAACTTTTTGGCCTGACAGGCCAGCTCAGGCACCTGTTGACGAATAAATCTGAAGAGACCCTTGTATACTGTTTGGATATTTCGTTTGTTTGTCAGATATTTGGCAGTGCCTTGAGTTGATTCGAGGTGGGACGGTTCGAATTCGGAATCTAGTTCGTGTAGAATCTGACCAAGCAGAAGTCCATTTTTGAGGTCGTCGAGGGATTCGACAACTTGACTCAAGTCAAAGACACGATTTGCCTAGATCGCGCATTAGCTAGTTAAACAATACAGTGACCGATCAGCTGAAGGCCTAAAAACAAAAACCTAAACTCCACAGGTAATTACTCACAGCTTTGAGCAGAGCGACCTGCGCTCCAAGACTGTATGTCAGCATTGACTTGGCAAGTGGTGTCGGAGTCATCGTGTAACAACTTGGATCACGGTCGTTAGGCCTGGAAATACGAGCACCGGTTTCTTCCACTCAGATTTTCTGTTCAACACTACCAAGCATAGCGAAGATAGGGACAACGTTTGGAGATTGAGCCCAAAAGAACAGCCAGGCCTTCGATGTGAACAAGCTCAGGACCTGACGCGATGGTCAATTCATCAACTGGTGCACATGAGCACGCGGAGGTCGCTGAAGCCTGGAAATTGTCTAATAGAAATGGAAGCAAGGGAGGGATGCCATCTAGCGTCCCACTATAAAGAAGAACGCACGTGAGTACCTTTTCCCTCAACCTACTATCTGCAAGTACGTAAGTCTGTTAGGAGTATGTCACTTGAATCATGACCATTCATTTACCTATTCGGAAGGGAAAGAACCCCAGCGGCACTCTGTTTCCTCTTCTCGAGGACGCACACGATAAATTATTAATATACACTTCGTACGGCTCATACATATGTATGATTATTCGACGCCTTGCTTTGTTATCTGGCTTTGTCTTATCAGCTATTTGCTCAGGGTTGCAGCTCGCTGATGGGCGCGGTAAATCTCCCATACGAGACTATCATGTGCACCACAAATTTAGCCAAATCTATAAGGGTCACTTTTAGTGGCTTCTTTATGTAAAAGTACCCCCTAGAAACTCGTTTTTTTTTTGCTCTGTCAAGCTATTATGTTATTTTCCTTGCGGCTCTTTTGCCAGTGTCCTTATTCTTCTTCTTCTTTTCCTCGTCTTTTTTTTAATAGAAACAAGCTCCACCACCATGTGCTCGCGCATGCGCCTCTTTCAGGTCCATTCAAAGCACAACAGGGTACCTAGGCAAAGGTTGGTACGGGGCTTCAGCTGCGTGACGTGCACCACAATAACGCCGGGTGGCGACACTACTTGAACCTTTGCTCTTGACAAACGTTTGCGACCATGACAATAGGTAGCAGGCATTCGCCGGTAAAGCAGAGGTCTAACGCTTATCCAAGTTCGGAGTTCAAAAGGAGGGCTAAATAGGAAATATCTGGATCACATTTTTTACTAAAAATGTATCTCGCAGTGGGCTTAATTTTCACATATCTTCATATTAGTGACGAAATAATATGTACGTAATTTCAAGACTTTAAAAACTAAATGTAACTTTTGGATGTATAATGTTCATTTTATAGCCTCTACAATCTTTATGATTATTGCTAACTTAGAGAAAGTTATGGTTAGGTTCATGGAAAATAGCAAATTACAAACTGGTCCGAATAGCAATGCTCCAGCATTGCGAAGTCCTATCACATGTGATGGTTCAATCGTCCTACCACAATGTATCTCCGCCACATGAGAATCCACAATCAAAAGGACGCAGCGAACACCTCAATAGTAGAGCGGCGATAACAACACAATAATGTGGGTATCAAAATAATATCACGGACGAATTTCGAAGTTATGGTCATTACCATCTGTCGCCCGGCTCTTCGATATGAGCAAGGGTCTCCAGCCCTGTCGTGTCTTGGAATCACTGGGTCGAAACCATCTTGTCCTCTTCAATCCTCAAAGAATGTTCGGTTCCCCAGGTTTGCACTATCTCGAGTGCCTTTTCTGGTGCAACGACGGAAAATCCTCTAACAGTGTGTCAGTATCCAAGCCCCAGAAGCTGAGTTCGAACCTACCTGATGATAGAATAAACGTGTGTTATCTTGCCGCCCGCTTGGATAATGGAGTCTTTTGCTTGATCTACCACAGAGTCAGGGATGTCGGGGTTGTCAAAGTACACAATGGCCGACTTTTTCTGCTCCACAGCGAGTGCTGATGAGATAGCACAGAATGCCAGGAAAAGTTGTGAAACGGCTTTCATTTTTTTCGCCAGTTGAGGGGAAGTTTGTATTGATCTTGCTTGTTGGAGATCATAATAGGTAGACACTCGTTGAGCTGTGTCAATGACCTACAGACCTATTCAGGGTGGCGTAACATACCCCGCTAAATCATTGATCCGGTCTGGTGACACCTGAAATGATATCAGACGTGGAACCGTTCATGCTGGTCTGTTCTCTGGGCTATAATCATTTTACCGACAAGCATGTTCCTCCAATATCTAGTCTACTCAGGTAGATACCAAGGTAGGTAGTCAAGAAAACTTAAAGAGGTACGTTTATCGTTGGCTAATTTAGCGGGAAGATTCTCTCCTACCAAGCTTCTATCAAAACGCGTAACATCATCTACATTCGGTTGCATATAATTCCGCAACTTTCTGCACTAGAAAGTCGATGAGAAATGTTTAATTGCCCATTGCATTATCCCACGAATTGTGGTTGTGCTTGAAGATATGCATTATGCGTTAGTGACTATAACTTTGTCATACGCCAAGAGATACATCAGCAAACGCGAACATCACAAGACCAAAGCTGATCCACGTTGACAAGGAGGAATACCTGCAAAGTGTCGAACAGACCTTATTCGACCTACTGAAGACTGCACCCAACTTTGGTGCTAATGAGTTGTAGATAAAGCTATAGCACACAGACACGATTACGACAGATGTGCAAGCAACATAAGCTGGTAAAGAGAATGACACCCGAGAGCGCGTTCAACCCAAGACGGAGAAGGTGTGAAGGCAATCTAACATGACGCATCAGACTCACTCCAGACATGTTGGCCCTCTTGCTCCACTGCTTGCATGGCCACCGTAACGTCTTTGAGCTTGGCCACAACGTCGATAACGCCATTGTTGACTTTTTGAAAATACTTGTCATTTGCTTCTCTTCGTTTTCTGCCAAGAACAATATCCATCTCGGATTGCCCATTCAAGTCAGATTCTGACGGATCTATTCTTTCATTCTGAAGTCCATTTACTTCATTACGAGTCCTTCGGACTTGATCAGAACCGTTTCCAAGGTTAGAATATGCCAATGATGTCAAAGTATTGCGCAGATCACCCCCACCGGAAGATGCGACCTTGTCTCGCATTCCCATAACCGTTGCCTCGTCGGCCTCACTCCTTGCCCAGGCCTGTGCAAGTCCTATCTGTGCAGAGCGTAATTCGGAGAGCTTTTGACTGTGTCCAGAGCCAAACACATGAGTTCCACCCGATGCGGACAATTCGACTTTCTCCAAGGTGGCTTGCATCTCCGCCCAAAGAGCATCTGTCCTGTCCGTACTTCGAGAGCTGCCCGGCCGGCCGCTGCGCTGCACAGCAGGGGCGATCAAAGATCCACGGCGATACGAGTTACTATGGTCCAGACTGGGCTGTTCCCGTCGTGCCGTGGATGTAGCCGTGGGCGCCGCTGTACTAGTGATAGATACATGTGAAGCACCTGCTGAGGGATGTAGAAAAAGCACAGGGGGAGGATCGCGCGATCGATTGTTTGGCTTCGACTTCGACATTGAGGCTGCTGGTGCATATGGTGCGCTGCTCCATCGCTGACCGAACCATCAACGTCGATTGTTACAATGCCAAATGCGGGGTTGCCGAATTTCGCCATCGAGGTGGACATGATCATGTGACTTCATCATGGACTTATTGGGCCGCTTTTTCGCGGATGGGTCACGTGAAAAGTATCCGCCGTGTCGTGCACCACAGTGTGCTCTCGGACTCTAGGGCCGCAAAACCCTACTTGCAAACTCGGGATCCCTGTGTCAGTTTTCTGTTATCCACGGCAGTCATCACCAACCCATTGTCGAGCGGTAACTTCACAGACTGGTGCGTGCGATGCTGATCAACTTCATTCGAGGTCTTGAATATCTGTTGCCAATCAACGTTACTGACTTTGCGTAGCAATCATGGCTGGAGGCAAACCCCGTGGTCTCAATGCGGCGCGAAAGCTGCGAACGAACCGAAAGGACCAAAAATGGGCCGATCTTCACTACAAGAAGCGTGCTCTAGGCACTGCCTTCAAATCATCGCCATTTGGTGGCTCTTCTCATGCCAAGGGCATTGTGCTTGAGAAAGTTGGTGTTGAAGCCAAGCAGCCCAACTCTGCCATTCGAAAATGTGTCCGTGTTCAGTTGATCAAGAACGGCAAGAAAGTCACTGCCTTCGGTATGTCTGCATTTCCAGTGGCACCCTGTCTTCTTGCCTTACTCTAACCATTATGTGTAGTGCCTAATGACGGTTGCCTCAACTTTGTCGACGAAAATGACGAAGTTTTGCTCGCTGGATTCGGTCGTAAGGGCAAGGCCAAGGGTGATATCCCTGGTGTTCGATTCAAGGTTGTCAAGGTCTCAGGTGTTGGTCTCTTGGCTTTGTGGAAGGAGAAGAAGGAGAAGCCCCGATCGTAAAGAATAAATGTTAAACGAGTTGGGTTGGAGAGGGTGACAATTCAGTCAAAAATTCGGCATGCGAAGGTATCGGCTTTTCTCGCAATGGCACTCCAGGTTGGGTTCTTATCACAAATGACTAGACTATGAACGAGATCGACATGTTTCATTTGGTACACACCACATCACCAAGCCGGAGGACCTGTCTGTGACAAGAACACCTTTTATTATGTGAACGACGGAGCTATATTATTTCTTTTGCATGTCCATCATCTTTTTTGAAGGGAGGTTCTCTTGCGCAATATCTTTTGTTTTGTCTTGTGAAAGGCAAAGAAGATAGTCAACCCCCAGACCAAAACTAATGCTTCCCCCCGTAAACCAACATCCATTGACGAACCACCACCAACAATCATTCACGTCTTTCAAATTGAGCTTGCGGATCATGGTGCCCAATGACACAGCAGCGCCACCACAACTGCCAATAAAGAAGGCTGGACCGGCTCCCGAGGCTATGCCAGCCGCAGCAAGTAGGGCAACTTGTGTCGCTGCTAAGCCGGTGAGTATCGCCTTGGTTTGGGCGTGATGTTTCAGAGCTATGCTTTTAATACCTGCATTGGCATCATCTTTGATGTCCAAATGTGCGTAGACCATGTCATAGAGAACGGTCCAAGCGATATTGGAAGAGTATAGGCAGGCCGCGGCTGTCAGAGCCGACGAATTCGACAGTAAATCCACACCCATTGCGGGAAATCCCATAATTGCCCCCCATGAAAAGGTCAAGCCGAGAACGAGTTGGGGATAGTAGGTCACCCTCTTGGCAAGTGGATAGCTTGCAACAAATAGCAGACTTGGAATGCCGTAAAATAGACATGAAGTGGGAAACTGTAACAATATACCTAGACCTGCCAATAGCTGCATGCCAGTAAACACCAAGCCTTTGAAGGGAGATATCGCACGACGAGCAATTGGACGTAGCCTTGTACGAGTAACATGAGGATCAAGGTTTCTGTCCCATAAGTCGTTGATCGTGCATCCAGCTCCACGCATGATTACTGCGCCGGACAAGAATAATAAAGAGGTGCCGACGACTGACCCAACAGAGGTCACCGGTGTTGCCATTGAGGCTGCCATTAAAGTAGAGAACAGGCAAGGAAAGAACAAATAGTATGTTCCCGAAGGCTTATCGATGCGAATAAGTTCGGCGTAGGGCACCCAAGAAGCCGGAATTCGTGATAGGATCCCAAACTTCGGGGGTTGATAGTCTATTTGATGTTCATTTTTGTGTGGCCTCGTCGGTAGCCCATCCACGGTCTCTTTGAGTGACGCTTGAGAAAACTTGTGGTACTGCCCCCTGCTTAAGTATCTTGAAAAGGCGACCACTCTCGCACTTCTGTGTGAAAGAATTGTGATCCGTTTTCTCGGCAGAACAAAATCTTGACGAAGTGATATATCGAAGGCGCCTGGTAAGATCTTAGGCACCTTTAGTAGCCTCATTTTGGGTTGAGTTTCCTCTGGAGCACAATTCCAAATTCGATGCCGAAACAGGTTCTGCTCTAAGAAGGAGCGTTCAAAAAAGGCTTTGACGACGGAGTTAATTTCGTACTCTGAAAACGTTCGTGACCTGTAGTTGAAAAAAAAAAGCATCACGTGATCACCCATCGACGCGGTCGCGTTCAATGTGAAAGGTCCACTTCGTCATCGCAATGGCTCATTTCCTCATTCTACCAAACAAGAATTCCGACCATTATCGAGACCTTCTATCACATTCAGTTGCCGATTCCTACGTTGACTAATATCCATTGCTCGAATTCTTTCATCCGTTCTAGCGAAGTCACATTAAGTCTGATGTGAAATGATGGAGACACGCCTTTAACGATTGCATATCCCAGGAGCAACTATAACGATGCCCACATCACTTCATCCTCAAGCAAAGTTCGATCCTTTGCCTCCAGATTTGGATCTCCAGAACTTAGTGGAACAGACCCCAAATTTCAAATGGGTTCAAAGAGTCTCCAGACATCAAATTCGAAGTCTTGGCCAGTTGGAGTTTGAGAAACTGATCAAAATACATGTTGTTGATGGCGGCAAGCCGCTTGTCATTGATGGATGGGACGCTGTGCTACCGAGGTGGCTGTTTAATGCCAAATGGCTCGAGCAATCTTACGACAAGAAGCGTAAGCTTTCGGAACTGACACTTCAATTGACGATCGCTAATCTTTGTAGAGGAGAACGTGCGCGATATAACTGCTGGAACTGACATACCGATGACAACTGGGCATTATTTGAGATCCATGGGCCAGTTAACGAATCAATGGACTCCGCAGAACTTTCGAGATGAACGCCGGCAAAGGTTGTATCTCAAAGACATTGATTGTCCGCCTGAATGGCACGAGGTTCTGCAAAAAACTTTACACCCCAGCTTGTTTTATTTGAACGAGAATGTGACCAAACATGCATCATCCGTCACCGCACAAAACGAGCAAGCACTTGAGCATCACGACTCGAGTGAACAACCAGATGAATCTGCATTAGCTCCTGCAGGTGACCTAATGTCAAGTCTACCAGAAGTCATGCGAGCGCAAAACTTGATGTGTTACATTGGTCATGAAGGCACATACACGCCATCTCACAGAGAAATGTGTGCATCTTTAGGTCACAATATCATGGTCGAGGCATCGGGCGACAACAAGGGCGAAAAACCCGGCCATTCTATATGGTTCATGACTGAGAGCAAGGATCGTGACGTGGTGCGCGAATACTTTTTGTCAATGCTAGGTCACGATATTGAGATTGAAAAACATTTTGCACAGATTAATGCCTGGAAAAAAGCCCCCTTCGATGTCTATCTTGTCGATCAGCGGCCTGGTGACTTCATAGTCATTCCTCCACTTGCAGCTCATCAAGTCTGGAACTCTGGGACTCGGACGATGAAAGTGGCTTGGAACCGTACGACTCCTGAAACTCTGCGCCTTGCGCTACATGAGGCTCTTCCGAAGGCGAGATTGGTATGTCGCGACGAACAATACAAGAACAAAGCGATCATATATTACACTCTTGAGAAATACTTCGCTGCATTGAAAGAGTTGGAACGACGCGAAGAAGCTACGCAATCTAGTTTTCTGGCTCTAGGTGGTGATATTGTGAGAAGCTCTCCTCGAGCGAAGCAATTATTGAGAGATTTCCGATCCTTGTTCAGTCTCTTTGCCGAAGTACTGGTGGATGAAACCTTCGCATCCAAAGAGAAGCATGTAGAAATGCTACCGTTTGACTCATGCGTCACTTGCTCTTACTGTCGGTCGAACATCTTCAACCGCTTTCTCACTTGCAAGCACTGCCTCCGAACTCTCGCGAACGGCGACGAGGATGCATATGATGTATGTATGGAATGTTATGCGATGGGAAGATCGTGCGCGTGTGTGTCCGGTCTTCAATGGTGCGAGCAGTGGGACTGGTCATTATTGATTGAGAAATACGAACTGTGGCGGGAAATGGTCATCGTCAACGATGGCTCTATCGACTTACATAGCTCTCCGCCCCCGTTCGAAGTGCTCCGGCGAAATGCGGGGAAGAAATCCCTGGCACAGGTTTGTCAGGAAGCCCTCGTCAGACGGCCTTGGAGGGACATCTTCAAACAAGATTATGCAAAGGAGCCCAGTGACTCCGATCATGGAAGCAGCGATGGCAAAGTAAAAAAGAAGACGAAAAGGAAGCCAAAAAAGGGCTCAGTTCGAAGATGTCATGTGTGCTGTCACAAGGATTACAGCTACCGAGTTCACCAATGCTCTAACGAGGAATGTGCCGAGGGATATTGTTACGGTGTTCTTTACAGAGCCTTTGATACCATGCCCCAGACTGTTCTGCAAGATGAAAACTGGCAATGCCCTAGATGCTTGGGGATTTGCAATTGTGGCCATTGTCGTCGCGCGGGCAACACCAATCCTTATACACCTAAGAATACGTCGCTCGGTCTCGATACCAGACCCATTGCTGACGACCGAAGCATTGAGGCCCTCGTCGACTTTCGAGTACACAACCTTTCATGGCTCAAAGCGGCCGGGGAAGAAGGTCGTAGCAAAGATAGCAGAAGAATGCAACGCTTGAGACAGCAAGCTGCAAACGCCAAGGCGCAACCTTCAGTTGACAGAATCGAGACGGAAGAAGATAGTCCCGAGGTTGTGGAAGGTTATAAGAAAGACGCTACACAAACGACACACTCCGAAGTCCCGAACAATATCCAGGATGAGCCGCCAATCCAACTCAAAACACAGGAAACCAGTGAAATAGTCGAGGCCTTGGAGACGCAGAGCAATGTAGACGCAATAGTTGAACGACCTGAGCCGGCTCCGGGGGTCCCAGAGCCATCGGCAAACGCCAATGAAGGCGAATCTTCTTATCCCGATCCAGTCGTCTGCTCGAGTTACGGAATAGGGATGGGATATTACGAACAAGATGATACACCCGATAAGATTTTGTTTGACCCTTACAATCTTCCATCCACTGAAGCGATAAAACTTGACTCTCTGGAAGTTCCCGACGCCGTGAGAAAGTCCATTCGTGCGCGTAAACGAAAGGCCAAGCGCGAGAATGAGGATCCAGAGTTCAAATTGGCAAGTCAAAGTCACAAAAAAATTCGATCATCGAACAACACTCATATGATTGACAACATGGACCCTGCTCTTTTTGATACCAACTCCTATACGGCGCCTCCATTGTCGACACAGGAGCCGCAAGCGAATCACGAACTATCAGAGGAAACATTGCGCCATACCGGTAGTGCTGTGACGCAGGCATTCTCGTCGATCGTACATCGCCACGCGCCTAATGAGCCTTTGCTCCGCCATGCGAAGCCAATGACATCTTATGTCGAAGATGCTGACGTGGATGTGCAAGCAGAAGATGAGGACGATATTGATGACGAAGAAGTGAGCCTTGCTGCGCTTGAGCCCGACAGTGTAAATCACACCTTTGAAGCTAGCAGAGACGGACTTCCAGATGACGCCAAAACGCGTCATGAGAAAAATGCCATCGGGAAGGCCCAGTCCTTGAACAAGACTTCGACTTCGACTCCAACGCGCGGCACAAGACCGCGTGGTCGACCATCACGACGACAATCTCAATTTGGACGGCTGACAGAATCCCCAGTAACAGCAGCCGCAGCATCAAAAGAGCTGAGCACGCTCTCGGGCACGAAGCGCTCACGTGGCCGACCCAGAAAGTCTTTTGTCTCTTCGACTCCTCGAACAGGGGTATTGGAAACCGATAGACAAGAATCAGATTCGGCAGACGAAACGCCGGCGGATACCTTGTCTGCGCCCTGGACGACTGACGTTCGGTCCTCTCGCAGCCATGCATCGAGAAGAAGTTATCTGAGTGTGGCCCTACCTAATGCCAATACTTCATCAACACGTAGTAGTCGCAAGAGAGACACCACGAAGAACGAAACTGAATTGAATGAACAAAGGAAAATCACAGACAACGAGCAGACAAGAAGTCCTTCGTCTAGTAGAAGGAAAATATTATCCAATAACGAATCAGGAACACCTTTCGACCAACAATTCATGTCGATGGCGCAAAGGCTAGCTCTGAAGGGGAAAAGGTTCAAGATTAGGAAACAGCAAGACGTCAACGAACTATCATCGAGCGAGGTTCGAAGTAGGCATCGAGATTCATCCTTTGCGGTATCGGAACAACCCGAATCGAGCATGAGTCCAACGCGACAAAAAGATGTTGGCGCAGCGAGGACTACCAACAATCAGACAACAGTAGTGAGATTGACGGATCAAATATCCAGCGAGAACGAGTACCAAAGCTGTGACATCGCAAGTAACAGTGAAGACAGCGACGACAGCGACGACGGTGACATTCCTGCTGACGGCGCACGTGTTTCGCAACCATTTGAACCTCATGTCGGGGAAGCTGGAAGGGGCAGAGGCAGAGGTAGAGGCAGGGGAAGAGGTGGAGGCGGAGGTAGTGGCAGAGGCAGGGGCAGGGGCAGAGGCCGGGGCAATATCAGAGGGAGCGTCAGGGGCAGCGTTAGGGGCCGAGGCAGAGGAAGACCGCCGAGGCAGACAATTTAACAGCACGAATGTATGAAGACGCGCAGCATACTTGCCTGTTTGCTGGTCATGAGTGGTATATACACGTCGTCATGTATGTGCAGAATGTCTTGTAGAAAATTCAGAAGGGCCTTAACTGCGGTTCGCCAGCCATGTTTGCTTGTGTTCGGTGGATAGATTGTGGAATTATACTCAATGAGAGCGGAAAAGTGAAGTGGTTCGAATCATTTGAGTTAAGAAAACCATTATTAGGGCAATTCTTATCTTAACATACATTCTGTACTCTTGCAGGTTTGGGGATTGACAAGAAGACTTTGCTTGTATCACCACCTTGCCACATTTATGCTTTCTCAACCGTATTGGAGACCCAATACCCAACAAAGGTCTCATGATGACAATCTGATAAATTGCCAATGCTGTTTCATATGAAGAGTGGCAGGTCCAAGGTGCTATCACCTTTACTGCCGCGTGCCTCGTTTCATGTTTGGCGTGTCGCAGTATATGTCCCAGTCTGTGGGGTATATTTCACGAGCAGAGTCGTCTGGCCGCGGACTGCGGATTAATTGAAGGAATACATACATATATCTATACACTATTATATGTAGGGCGACCAGATATGAGGAAAAACGACAGGAGCGCTCAGCATTGGACAATGGAAAAGGGGAATAGTTCTTCAGATCCGAACAAACTGGTGGGTTTTCAATCCTTCATGTAGGGCACACAATCATGAGTTGGCTCTGAGTAGGGCCACGCATGGTTCAGGCTGCATCTACTGTGTTTTATTTATTGCTGGTAAAGGGAACTGGAATCTGGTCTTTATTTTGGGGTTGTTGTCGTTGTTGTTGTTGTAGACGATGACTTGACTTGAAATTCCAAGGCATATTGCAAGGTATGCCCATATGTATAAGTGAGAGGAAGTGCGTAATTTCATTCTGCTTTTCCCTATCACTGATTCCTTCATGCTTTCTGCTGTCGTCGATGGCTGCATTTTTTAGCCACTGATAACAAACAAGTGATACAAGACGGATACTCGCTCTCTCAATGGCCCCTTTGGATCTGTTTTGTCTCAGATCCCCTCTTCTCCACTCGACATGCGCAGCTTCTTAACGCACACGTAGGTTCAAGCAGTATAAGTAGTACAGCTAGGTAGTCATCAACCACACAACAAATGCATATGCCGACGAAGCAAAATCGGGCGACGTTGATGCCTCGGACGATTTACGGAGCTCTTCTTCCGAGTCCAGATTTTTTTTTAAAAAAAAAAGAAAAAAAAAAAAACATAAATTAAGAATTAAAAATAACGCAGCACTTCACACTCACCCGATACTTGCCACCATGCTGAAAGTGTTCGCCCATTTTTTCGGGCCAGGAGCAAAGCCAGCTGAGCTGACGATGGGCGTCGGAGATGTTGACACGAGGTGGTATGCGCCTGCCAAGGGACAAGTGAACGACCTCGGAGCAGCGGTGTCATCCCAAGGGATATACGGGTTCATCTACAACTCTTCGGATACGCCCGATGCCGAGTATGGAGTGTACAACTGGTGCAACATGCCACACGTCAGACCGCAGGAGTATGTGCGAGCCGACGACGAGTTTGAGCTGCAATACGTTGAGCTGGTACGTGTTTTGAAGTTCTTGAAGAGAATTTTTTTTTTTTTTTTTAAAAAAAAAACAAAAAAAAAACAGGGGTTTGATAGTGAGGATTCGCAGTCAGCCTCTGAAATGCACTTTGTTTTGCTTATTCTGATTTGAACTGCCCTTTCAGATTCACCGCCATCATAAACGGACGCCGTATGCATCCAACGCTTTTCCAATCGAACCATACCAGTGGAACTGTGACGACGCTCATCTATTCCTGTATGGACAACCTATACAAGGCAACGACTCTACGTCTGTTTTCCGCCAGGGATATACCTCTCCGAATAACCCATTTGTTCCGTCTGGATGGATCGGCAGCTGTAGTTTCCCTCAGATTACCGCTGGCGGCCTACAAGATTCTTGGCAGCATGGAGCGGACCTTTATGCCGTCTATCATGAGCTACTGGGATTTCTTCCAGCAAATCATGATGAAGACTATAAATCCGTTGTCAGATATCGCGTCACCAATAACATCATCACCAGCCAGGTTGCGGGCATGGTCATTAACGGCATGTGGTCAACGGCCGACACATTCCCTCTCCTGATTCAGGCAAGTTTGCGCGCTCACTGACTGCCTCGTTCTGTATTTTGTATTCTTCCCTGTCCCACTCTCATGTTGTCTCCAAGTTTACACTGGCAGCGAGTCGTCGAGTAAGTAGGCCATGGGTGTGCTAACCAGTGATCGTATTTCAATTCAGGCAGTGGGCGTCGATAGCTTGGAACCGCAGTATCCCTGCAGCGCGGCAAACTCGCTCTTCAACTCGATCAAGTCCAATAGTAACTCAGATTGGAAGAAGCATATGGAATTAACAAGTAATCTATTCCACGCTCTCGATGATATCTCTGGAGTACTTCCCGACGATGGTGGTTTCCACGCCTCCTTTGACCATTATTATGATAATCTTTCTGCACGTCAATGTCATGACAGGCCTTTGCCGTGCAAGCTTGTGCACGGTAAAAACAGCACTTCTTGCGTGACACAAGACCTCGCCGACTTTGTCTATCGAATGGGAAATTGGGAATACAGCCATATCTATCGAGATAATCCCTCGTCACTTTCGGCTAGCAGCTTGTCCCTTGGTGTCTGGATCGGTGAGCTTACACAACATTTACGAGATGTCATGAGCAGGCAGTCGAGAATTCTGTATTTCCACAACATCGCTCATGACGGATCAATTGCTCGTCTGCTTTCGATTCTGCAAATCGACGAGATGGTTTGGCCGGGCATGGGGTCTGAAGTTGTGTTTGAGCTCTACAGAAGCAAGAGAAGCACAAAAAAAGCGTTGGCCCTAACAGCGACGAAGAATGCTATACCAAGCTCTGATTCCAGCCCTTCGGGGTTTTACATTCGTATTCTCTTCGGCGGGAAAGTTCTCATGTCGTCAAATCCAAGTCTGGGCAGCGTGGATATGCTTCCAGCAGAAGTACTCCTTGACTACCTAGACGGATTGGTAGGCAAAGATGGGAATCTTGTCAAGTCTAAGTGTGAATCCTTATGAGTTAAAATGAAGGCTGTCAAAATCTTAAGGCGAATTTGGACGACCGCAGTCTCATTTAGTCTGGTACTCTGGACACGCGTAAGATCAGCTCCTTAAGATAGCTGCTTGGAGTTGGGCGGTAACGTCAGTTGTTGGCCAACTTTTGCGTGATAATCATTTTTTTCGATGACCCAGTCAACCTAAATTTGTTTTTCCAATTCGTCCCAGCGCCCGCTACGTTTTGTGTCGAGCTCTCGTAGCCTTTTTAACCAGCCAGCTACCAGCGACCGGCTGGCTTGTTGCTGCTCATCAGTTCTCAGTGTATTTGCCGCCAGTGTGCATTCTATGAGAGCTTCATATACCCATTTGACGTCTAAATAGTCCTCAAGTAGGTCCTTGATAAAATCAATTTCATCTTCGAGATATTTTTTTCGATCATGAGCCGAAAGATGACGCATAATCAAGCCTTGTCCATTAGCCCCTAAGATGGCATGAATGAGATATTGATGATAATACCATAACGACTGATCTTCTGGCCCGACATTCAAAGCTTCGTGCACAGTGGCCAATTCTATATCACATGGTAATCCACCGAGCTTTAGCAGAAAATTCATGATTGCTGACTTGTGCAGAGATGTCATACCTTCATCAAAAAATGCTTTGCGGGCGTCTCCATCAGCCTTGCGTTCATCCAAGAGATGAGGAATGAGTTTGCTGCGGTTATGCCATGCAGAAAAGTTGGAAAGATCCCCATTAATCATCTTGGTTGTAAAAGCAAACTCAGCTTCAACCATGCTGGTTCCGCCGAGGCGAGATGCTTCGAGCTGCGCCACGACATGACGCCGATAGTCCCAGGCGTGAAAATTCCTGCGATCCCTGTGAAGCATCTTCCCAACAAGGCCGAGCTCTTCTTGCCATATAGTCCTCGCGACAGCAGGCGACAATCTCTCAATGGCTTGCAGGAGGATCCACGACCGGTACTTCCAAAGCCAGTAACACTTGGGGAACTCTATCAACAAAGGTATGGTAAACATAAGTTCGGATCGAATAGTTTCTTCGTCATCGTGTCGAGAGCCCTGGTCGTCTGTCACATCAGCGGTCTGATTGTCACCTTCGGTCTCGCTTGTGTCATCCCGCTGTTGGTCTGTAGCCTGTTAGCATAGCAGTCCTGACTGGAGAACGGACCTCATTTACCATATTGATAGAATGCCGACAGAATGCTGGAGCGGAGACAGCGTCTCCGAACATTCCATATGGTGTAGTGCTCTGGGTTAATACGCAGAAGCTTTGAGCTCAGCTGGAACGTTGTTTCATCGTACTGCTCGTTTATTGTCTGACAAAAATTGAGTGTTATTGGTGGGAGGAAAATAGAAAAAGCTCAAAATCTGCAAACGAACTCTTTGGCGGATGTTTTGTTCCAAATCTTTATACTGCTGGATCTTCTGAAGTTCCTGCTCTCGCTGCTCCTTCGTCCGTGGGTGTATCGGGCGCGGCACGTTGTGCTGTTCGCAATCTTATTAGCTGTCCTCAAATGGTACCATATTCATTGTTATCTAAGGATAGAACACCAGAAAACGTCGTACGCTGGACATTATAGATTAAAACTACGTCGTTACACACAACAGAATAGTCGTGGACCTGGCTCATACAGACATGATTTGAAGTAGCTGACAGGAGACAAAAGTGGGTGGAGTTCCATTCAGTCATAGCAGTGCCGCCTTAAAAGCAAGGCAGTCAGGAAAGGCAACAACATCGTCTTCCTCGTTCCATCACTTAACGACGCTTATATTCTTGCCAAGGATGCGGTCTTGACCGGTTTTTTTCGTTCTGATTATTAGATTCTACGAGATGACATCATAATCCAGCGCTTTGATCCGCAGGAGTCGAACAGAATTGTAATGGACAACCGAGGCATGCAATAATGTCCTGTAATTGTATCTGGAGTCTCGCGCACAAAGTCAAGAAGTAGACTACGGATGACGCTGCGCATGTTGCGGCCCTTTGACAGTCTATTTAATGCCTCCAATTTATGTGTTCCTCGGAACAACCGTGACACACGGGCGTGAAGTCTTTTGCTGATTAATGCCATGGATCTGGATGCAGAACGGCAAGTCGCCGCCGCTCATTGTCAATATGCAAATTTACTCTTCCCCCACATTCGAAGCATAAAGTATGTATGTGTGTCTCCTGAAAGACCAGCCAGCTTCTAATGACAAGGATGTTGTGAAGGGACAGAGCGGAAAACTGTGGGTCTATCTAATCTAATCTAATCAATTGCAGATGCCGTGTCATCATTTTTTTTTGAATTCTGGAAAAGAATTTTGACATGTACTGATTTCCGGTTAGGTACTACTATATTGCATCCATCATCCGTCGGAGCATCACATACCAACGATCGGTGGATGGCAAGAGTACCAAGATCAAAGCGAATTCCCATGCGTGTCGTGATCTCCCAGTCCCACAAGTCTTGCTTTGGCATTTATACATCGGGGCGACATGACGGCAGTCGCGCGAAGCAAGCCGTGAGTGCGAGAGACAACGCATGAGCCAAAGCCACTTGACGCATGTACCGGGGTCATGCAAGACTTTCGACCGTGCGGAACTCCGGCCCTGTGATCCCTTCTGGTCTGGTCTGGTCGGCAAGTTGGATGGCGCAGCTTGCGTCAACAACTGCTAGATAATGGTGGTGCCCCCCCCGTTTGGTGCAATGCGGTCACCATACCATTCCACATTCCATTGGGATTGATATCCCGCTCTACAAACCTACAAACAGCCGAATGAGGCTTTGTTTGACTCACCTCGCCAATTCGAAAGCGGAAGCAGCCCCGAGACGGATCTCTCCTTCCTACCCAGGCAAAATTCGATGTAGCCCGCTGCTCCTCTGTCTTGCTGGCAATCATTGACCGATCCCGAGGCAGACGTCAGGTGCTTCTTGCCTGTAGAGTTCCCTTACAAAACCTCCCTCCCTCCTGATATACACGCGGCCTGCTTTCTCGCTTACTCGGGTGGGATGCAAGCCAGCGGATGGCAAAAGGGGAAGGAGTTGTATCAGGCTGAGATACTCCATGTTGCAAGCCAGCGCCTATCCGACGAGCACCACCTGACTGGTCAGAATGACATCGACCTTCCATGTGTAGCCGACGCCAGCATCGAATCTCAGACTCCCTCGCAATACAGCTCCGTCTACTTTTCAACAAGATCAGCAATGTTGACCAGACGACCAGACCACACGGTCAGACGGCCAGAATACCAGACAGCCCAGAGGAGATGCTATCCCACGATCATTTTTCACCGTCGCATGACCGGCTCACTAGCTCATCTGTCTGCCAACTTGATATTGCTTCTTAGGCGACGCTATCACGCGATTGATATTGCCAAAAAAAAAAAAAGTTTAACAGATCTTGCATCGTAACAGCAGCATGCTCCCACCATTACATCAAATTCTGCGACTGAAGTCACATACAAGCGACGTGCTCGCAATTTTAAAGTCAATCCCGTTGCGTATAACGGGGACTTGATGTAGCGCGGTTTCCTCCCTTGACAATTTTCTCATGTCAACTGTATAAAGAGGATCCTGCCCTCGCCGCCAAGGAATTTTTTTCCTCGCCATTTTTGTCTCAACCTTCAGCCATATCCCACTGAATAAACTTGTCTCTTCGTCTTTCAGAACCTCTTTTACTTTCTAGAGAGGGCTTACTAAGGATTTCTGGGTCAATATTATAGCTTGAGAAGAATGTTGTCGTTGCTGGCCCGATTTGCGACACTCATTGTCTTGCTGCAGGCAACTCCTGGGCTCGCTACCTCGGTTTCGGCGCTTGGCAATGGCTCAGAGAAACGTGCTGATGGGTTTGTAAACTCTGTATACTTTACGAATTGGTAGGTTCAAGTGGTACCGTGCCAATCACCATTGTTACTAGAGGCCTTCGTCAATCTTTGTGCTGGAGTTAACCAGTTTTTCCACAGGGGTATCTACGGCAGAAACTTCCAGCCAGTCGATATACCCGTCTCACAAATCTCCCACGTGCTCTATTCCTTCATGAACCTCAGAGGCGATGGCACTATGTAAGCGGAGCTCGACAGAACAATTTTGCCACAGTTTGCTCCGTTTAACAAACATAAACAATCTTTACAGCTTCTCCGGTGATAGCTATGCTGATTTGGAGAAACACTATGCAAATGACTGTAAGTCGATCTGCGAGAGTCAATATTCTTCAATCTGCTTGTACTGAACAACGCTCTGTGGTTTGTATGCTTGACAACAGCCTGGAATGATGTGGGAAATAATGTATATGGTTGCGTCAAGCAACTGTTCCTGCTGAAGAAGGCCAATCGGAAACTCAAGGTCATATTGTCAATCGGAGGTTGGACCTGGTCTACCAACTTTCCTGCTGCTGCCTCCACTGCTGCCACTCGCTCCAAATTCGCCAAGTCAGCCGTGACGTTTATGAAAGATTGGGGATTTGATGGAATCGATGTCGACTGGGAGTACCCAGCTGATGATACCCAAGCTACCAACATGGTGCTCCTGCTTCGGACAATCCGCGCCGAGCTTGACGCTTACGCCGCCAATACAGCACCTGGTTACCATTTTCAGCTATCGATTGCTGCTCCAGCTGGCCCAGAACATTACAGAAAACTGCACATGGCTAGTCTTGGTGAGATACTGGACTTCGTAAATGTGATGGCCTATGACTTTGCTGGTTCTTGGAGCAACTGCAGCGGCCACGACGCGAATCTTTACTCTGCCCCTAACAACCCAAGTGCTACCCCATTCAACACGGACGATGCTGTGGAAGCCTATATTCAAGGCGGTGTTCCTGCTCAAAAAATCGTTCTTGGTATGCCGATCTATGGGCGCTCTTTCCAGAACACGGACGGCATTGGGAAGCCCTACTCCGGTCTTGGAAGCGGCAGCTGGGAAAACGGAGTCTGGGACTATAAAGTACTGCCAAAGGCCGGCGCAACCGTTCACTATGACAACGTGGCCAAGGGATATTACAGCTACGATAATAGCACAAAAGAGCTGATATCGTTTGATCCACCATCGATGATTAAGGAAAAGGTAAGGTATGTCAGGGAGAAGGGTATGGGCGGCAGCATGTTCTGGGAAGCCTCTGCCGATCGTAAAGGATCCGACTCACTTATTGGGACAAGTTTCTCTTCTCTTGGTGGCCTGGACTCTACTGAAAACTTACTCGACTATCCTGACTCTCAATATAGCAACATTCGGAAGAAGATGGTTTAGTTGTCCGCCGCAGTGTTCAGTACAGAAACTAGATGAGAGATTCCGTGTAGTCATAATGCAGTATTATCACTTGCGACATGTGTCCTAGGCTGGGCCGTTGACTGATTAGATGTGCCATCAGCGGCAATGGGGTCCTGCTCAACTCAACGACAACTACGGCTTCGCTCCAGTCTTGTGTATTTTGCGCTGGCTCTGATGATCAAACCAAATGTAAGAATGCTTGGCCATGTATAGAATAGATGACATACGATGTCGTCATCGTGAACTGTTGTTAGCAATGTTCGTCTGACTTGGCAAGCCAAAAGTTCGAGGAACTTATAAAGCTTTGGGAGGCGCTGACGATTGTCTGTGTACCTGTCCACAACCTAGGTAGGTAGTTATCTGGCAGCTTACTTTTCACCAGGAACATCACGAACATAATCGCTGCGTAAGTAGTGCAACAACAGCTCAGTCTGTCTGATATGGTTCATCCCAGAAATGCTTTCTTGATCATATTGTGTTCTAGAGACAGACAATAAGTGGCTTAGGAAGGCGCGACACGAACGAGCGCCATGAGAATGTACTTGCTTCCCCTGCTGCATTGAGGAAAGTGCCAGACACCAAAATAGTCTATGTTCCAGAATATGAATCAGTACAGAACCCGAAAGATGGAATTTACTCATGCGGGCTAAAGAGACTCCGAATCCTTCATTTTCCATCTTTAGCCTGCCATTTTATCATTTTAGATGTGGCTGCAAACCATCCAAGTAATCATTCTATCTAGCTGGATAGCGAGTGAGTTCATACAATTGTTTTGCTTCACAAGATCTACTTGATGCCGTGGGACTTAATGCTGTCACCATAGTGGAACAATTTTCTCCAAGTCTAGTCGCCTCATTTTTCGAAGAAAGCGTCCCCGCAGCATGGTACCGTTTCAAATATCTGACTGACTGTACGGATTCTCAGCTACCTCGTTAATAATATCGCTAAGTCGAATCAAATAACATCAACTCGTTCATCGGAGCGAAAGAAGTTGTGCCTGAGATTGCTGATAGCTGGTCCGAATTCAGGCTCGAAACTTCCTTGAGCCGTCATTATGAGCAACGAGATAACATACACATTCGAAAACAATATCTCCAGCAGCTCTGAAGCTTCAGAACATTCGAGTCCTGAGACAAACCCTAGGCACAGGCATCCTTCTTTCGTGGACACATTCCCACGAGGTGAGACCGAAGTCAGGCCTAACCGCAGCATTTGTTCTTCTGTGCTGACATATGATTTGCAGTCTCGGTGCAGCTCTCTGATATCGATGTTGGTCCTGCCATGTGCGCTTCCTCAACTTGGCTGAATTGGTCTCTTTCACTACAGCCAGTCGACAGACACAGGGACATCAAGTGTTCAAACTATAATAAAGTTCTCAAAAAGACACTATCTAGATTTGACAGATATGTGTCATTCCGAGATTACTCGGAGCCCTGGTGCCATCGTTTTCGTGCCAGTCAGGATTCTGACGGAATAGTCCAGGCCGAGAGAAGGGCATATTTTGGAGCATCTTACGACGGAGGGAACGCTCGTATTATCCAGACGCTGCTTGTGGCTTCCTCGCCCACCCTTTCCTTACTTTTACCAAGTAGTGAGCCAATTACTAGGATCCGTGTGTTCTTTTGCGACCCTAAATTTCGATGCAAAACTGTGCTAATCAGAGGCTCCGTGTGAAGTGAGCTTGCAGCGTTTTCCGAGCATATCTATACCAGCCACGGCCCTTTCATCAAATATCTCGCCTATCGCTTTGTCACAGATATTCATAGAACGAAATATAGAAGCAGGCTCAACAAGAGCTCGCGCGTCACCCAACGTCTTGCTAACGCTGCACAGTCAGGCCAGGCGGGACCATGCGAGACAAGGTCACAATATCATGGCCATAGCACTCGGAATCGATGTCTTCCGCAGGATTCTGGATTGTAGTATACCCACGTTTGGTCTACACAGAGCCAACGTGATCGCTCGGTTTGCTTCAGAGGTTCTTTCGCCCCGACTTAGTAAACGTCAGAACAGTGGCCCAGCTGACCGGTCAAAGATTTCTGGTACGCAAAAATTCCCATGCCATGAGATCTGGGAATTCGTAGAGCTGACAAGAAAAACAAAGCTAGAAGACAAGTCGCTGGCTTACGCTTATTACCAGTAGCCCCGTTCAAGTAAGAAGCTATCTGCAGTCGGGTTATGTTGTGTTTTTGGAACTAAGCCGTGGAATCAGGGTCTTGGATGCGCCCAATTTACGAGACGACTTCTATTGTTCGGTACTTGCATACTCGCTGAGCCTGCAGACTCTTGCAGTTGGCCTGGGAAATATCGTTTACACGTGGTCAGATAAAGAAGGCGTCCATGCGATCAATGGTGTTCAACAAGACGGCGTGTAGGTCACATCTCTGTCGTTTTCCTCCTTGGAAGGGAGCAAGAATCTACTCGCCACAGGGAGATCCAATGGCTCCTTCGTCATCATGTCTCTCGCCGAGTCAACGCCACGGTTCGAAATACAGCAGCCTCATGCTGTGGCCTGTCTCAGCTGGCGTCCCCGCGCCGTCCTTCGGTTTTCCAGCAAGCCCAGCAGCTCAAATATGCTGGTTGCTACAGAGGACCTCATAGTTGGCGATGAGTGTGGCGAGCTCTACTACTACTTGGTCGAATGGCCCGAAAACGGAAGAGATCAATGGCCGGGATCGGTAACCTTGATTGTCCGAATTTGTTTGCACAACCAACAGATATGTGGTCTGGCATGGTCATCCAATGGCGACTTGTTCGCCTCGGGAGCCAACGACAACTTGTGCGCCCTTTATGAAGTACATAAAATTCTTTCGTTGGAGCATCTCGGCATCAGATCAGATACTCAGGCCAGCGTTGACGTGCCCACAAGAGACGGAATTCATCAGCAATTTCAAGCCCGCCCGTCTACTAGCAGTGATCTCCTGCTTTACAGAAGATTTGATAGACAAAATGTTTATGGCGCGCCTTCGAGACCACGACCCGAGATTATCAGAATAGTTCCCAACAGCGTGCGGCGATTGGCTTTAGGCTGCGAGCTTCAAGTATAGGCTCATCGGGCTGCAGTCAAAGCAATCGCCTTTTGTCCCTGGCTCGAAGGGCTTGTAGCAACTGGCGGTGGCTCGAACGACAAGTGTATTCATTTCTTTCATACGACTTCCGGCTCTTCGCTTGCTTCAATAGCCGTGGCGGCTCAGGTCACGTCTCTGGTTTGGTCAAATACCAAGCGAGAGATAGCCGCAACATTTGGATATGCCCATCCGGGACATCCTTACCGGATTGCGGTTTTCAGTTGGCCTGACTGTTCGCAGATTGCGGCCATCCCTTGGGAGGAAGATTTACGTGCTCTGCATGCCGTTGCTTACCCTTGCGTACTTGGACAAAGAAAGACTGCGAGGACAAACACGAAGAGTATCAATGAGTGTATCATAGTGGCATCCAGTGACGAGACTGTCAAGTTTCACGAAGTATGGTCTAGAGAAGGAGGCCGAGCAGTCACCAGACCCAGTATGTTCGGTGGCAGCGATATTTTGGAAGACTTGCAGGGAATCATCAAGGAGGGAGACATTATACGCTGACAGGCTTGTGTTGTTTCTCATTTGCTGCGTTACAGACCTGGTTTTTCGACGACCTTGTAGCCGACTATACGTCCTGAAAACGCACGAGTCAGATTCTGGCAATAGAAGTTTTTTTTAGAGTCAAGAACAGTAGTTAAGACATCATATCATCATGTTTTTTCTTAGCCTAGCCCACGGCTTAGCACTATTGGGGGTCAAAGGGGAAGAGGGGGGGGGGGGGGGGGGGGTATAGGCTGGCCCATCATTTGGCCGCAGAAAAAGGGTGTTCGCACACCATTGATGGGCAATGTTCAGTTTGGATGACAGATACATTTATTAAATAATAAACACCCCCATAAAACGCCCAGGTATGCAGTGAAGAATTCGGAGGCTAAACATTTGGCCCCCTAAATCGTGTTTGAGTGTGATTGAACTCATTTGAGGATTGCGATTAGTAGAACGAGTATGATGATGAGCACGATGATGGCCGTCATTTGTCTGTTTTCTCCAGCCCCTCTACTTACTTTGCCGAGCACAGATTTGGCTCGGTCTAATCGGCTTTGGTGCCTTTCAACGACTGTGTCCATTTCATCCAGCAGGGTGACGTGATGGTCCAGCTCGTCACCGATTTGCATGCTAATCTCTCTCTGACGGCCGATCGACTCTCCAAGCCGATCGAGTTGGTCATCCTGGTCTTCAATGATCTGTGCGTGGTACTCTTGAAGCTGCTGGTTCGACATTTCTTGCGCTTGGTTGTGATAAGTAGCCGACTGTGGCGCGGGATCATCTCGATAGGATCCGAACAAGTCCTCCGAGGGTGAGAATGGAGTATCGCTGAATCGAACAGTTTTAGATCTCCTCGACGATGCATGCAAGGCATCATCGGCAAGCTCGCCCGGATTCGAATCCCTTGCAGTAGGCTCTGCGGCAGTGTTGTGGAAGCCGTGAAACTCGGTCATCAAGTCGCTCAACTTTTGCTCCAAATCAGAGAGCGGCTCTGCGAGACTTGAAGCCTGTCTGAGAGGGGGGAAGGTTTACGTCAGCAAAGTCGTGAGCGTCGCAAAACGAACCAAACGACGTTTTATTGTGAGTCGCCGTACTCTTCTTCGCCGTGCTGCTCAAGCCGACATTTCTCTTTCCTTAGAGAAGCAAGTCCTGAGCGGAGCTGATCTAGTGAGCGCGAGATCTGTCCGTCGTGAGTGTCGTCGTTGAGGCTGAGATTCGTCGCGCGTTGAGCCTCGAGCAATGAGAGCTTGATATGATCCGCCAGCAGGAAGAGTTGGTTGTGCTTGGCCATGATGCGATTTTGCTTGTGAGACGAGCGTACGCTCTGATTGTCGGGACGTTGTCGCGAAGCTGGCGAGGAGGAGCCGGCTGAAGTAACGTCCTGTTGCCCGGCACGAAAGCGCACGTACAGTACAGCCCTTGACTGATTGCAGACTTGTACATGCCCCGCCGTGCCGCCGCGCCCCTCTGTGCTCCTACTACTTGGCATCCTGTTATATACACCCCTAAGCTATAGCGAATTTACCCCGTATAAAATTGGGGAACTATTAGATAGCACCCACGTTTTGAGTATTCGGCACCCATATTGTGGCTTAGCGGGTGACCTAACCGGTATTAGCCCCGCCTATAAATTTTACTATATACTAGAATAGAGTTATAATTACTTTTCTATAATCTAATATATACTATATTATAATAACTAATTCCCTATTCTTTAACCTATTTTTAAAGTAATTAAGTTATTATAAAAGCCCTTTATTAATATAAATTTTTTACTTTTAAAAAGGCTAAAGAGGCTATTATATAGTATACCTTTAAGCTTAAATTTAGCCTTATAACTTATAAGAGCCTTTTTAATGCTTAAAATCCTTAGAGAGTGCTACTTTAGTACTTTAAAGGGTATAAATATACCTTTTATTATAATACTATAGTTTATATAAAATAAGCTTAGCTAAATTCTACCTTTTAAATAACTAGCTATAACTTTAAGGTTATAATAGTATACTATAATAATAACTAAGGGCTAATAAAGCCTAAATACCCCCCTAAATATAATTATTTTTTAGGTAATATTTATACCCTTTTATAGTTTTAAAGATAAGCCCTTAAAAGCTATTATAAGTAAATTATTATACTTTATAATATTAAAATTAAGCCTATAGGAATTCTTAAGTATTTATAGAATAAGAAGCTTATAGGCTACTTTAAGGTTAAGTAGCTTTATAACTAGCTTTATAATAATTCTAACTTTTATTATAAAGATAAAAAAAGCGCTAAGAGTTAAATTATTAAGCTCTTTATTACTTTAGTCTTAGGTATTAAACTTTTTAAAGAAAACCTAGATATTTACCTTTATAATAATATATATAAAACTAATTACTTTAACCTCCCTTTCTTTAATACTTATAGAGTTATAAAATTAAATAAAAGCTTTTAATTTATATTATACTTTATAAGTAATAAGGCTAAGTATAACTTTAATTAAGTAATAAATATAGTTAGTAAGCTTCTTAAGTTATAGTATATTAGTAAGCTAAAGATTATTATTATAAACTATAACTATAATATACTTAATATAATTAATAAGTACCTAGGATTTATTAGTATACTATATATTCTTTACTACTAATATATTAATATAAATATACTATTATATTATAAAAGATATTTTCTAAAGGTAATATTTAATAAAGATACTAAATAGACTATATAAGTGCCTATATTTAAAGCATTTTTATAGGCCTAGAATATCCTTATTTTAAGTAATATAGAGACTATATTTTTATAGTAATTTATAAGCTTTTATTAGCCTAGTAAATTTCTAGCTACTACTATTAAATATATATATAATATATAAATAAATCTATAGAAAGAAAAGATTATATATTACTTTATTAATAAATATTATTATTATAGTTATATTGTAATATTAATAGTAAAGTTATTTAATATTATTATTAAAAGATAGCTTTAAGGTAATATAAAAAACTTAAGCATTATTTTTTATAAGCTTAAGTATTTTTAGGTATATTAAGAAGTAGAAATTTAGAATCTTTATACCTTAAAGTATTATAAGTGTAATGGATTCGAGCTTAATGCTCGGATCTAGGCCGGAGCCTGGACGGAGCTATAGTAGCGGTAGGTCACATAACCGTAGGGCACACAAGAAGACCTAGTTATATTAGAGTAGAGGCAGTGCTAGTAGAGGGAAGGAGCCTTCTTCCCTCATGGTTAATAATAACTCTATTGTCGCTAGAAAGCAGTCGCCTTCTAGGCCAGACCATAACAATAAGCTATTAAATTTAACTTAAAAACTAATTTATTAAATTATTTATAACTATATTTCTTTTTATATATTATAGCAAATTATAAGGAAAAAGTATAAAATTAATACTAATAAGCCTATTATACCTTTAACACTATACCTACCCTATAATAATATAATAGCCTTTAGCCTACCCTATTAGTATTATATAGCTTATAAATTCCTTAATAAGTAGCTAATTTAGCTTAATAAAATTAATATCTATTAGTATTATTATTATAGGTTTTAAGAGCCTAATAATAATATACCTTAAGGTCCCTTTAATCCTCTTATAATTAAATTAAAGGGTTAGCCTAAGAGAGTACTTAAAATTAAGAAAAGTAGCTAAATAGCTTATTAAAATCCTTTAGAATTTAAAAGGACTTAAGCTCTTAAAAATACTAAAATATAATAGTATTATAAGGCATTCTAAGCACTGCCTTTAATAGCCCTTACTATAATTAATTTAATATAGAAATCTATAATATCTTTAGAGATATATAGGCTAAAGGCTAATAATTTTTATAAGCTAAGTATAGTATACCTATACTTATATATAAGGTTAATAACTAGTATTAAAAATACTTCTAATAATAAAGAAGTATCTCCTAATACTTTATAAGCCTCTTTTAATAAGGTATTTAGTAATATAATAATACTATAAGATATAATATATAAGAGCTAGTAGGTATTATAAGATACCTTATATATAGAGGATTAGAAGCTAATAATCTTAGAGCATATTAAAGGATTAATTAATTAGTAAATTATATAGTAAAATTATAATTATAAGGAATTTAAAGAAAGCTAGTAGCCTTTATAAGCTATAGTATTACTATTAAGTATAAAGAAAAAGGTCTTAATAGCTTTAACTTATAGAATAGTTATATAAGTATTTAATAACTTAGGTAGATTAAATAATATATACTTAGTAATAATATAAATTACTATAAGGTTACTAAGTAAAAAAAAATAGTTAGCTAGTATTACTAGTTATAGCCATAGCTATGCCATAGCATGGGTGCTAAATACTTAAAACGTGGGTGCCATCTAATAGTTCCCTAAAATTGTGGAGATCTAACAAAAACATAACAGGTATACTATTTTTATATTCTTAGTATAGAGTAATGCTTTATGAAATAACTCATTTAACTCTTAAAGCTAAAGAAAAAAAAACCCTATTAGAAATAATTTCACAGAAATGCTAAGTAAAATAGTAATAAAAGACAAAATTTATATGAAAAAGTCACTATAAAGCAATATGACAATCAGTGCTTTACACTACACTCAGTCCTCGAATGTCGCGCAATGTTCGCGTCTGGCTCACGCTCACGCATACTATAGTGAGTGCAGGTAATCCGAACTTGCGCCGTACAATTTTAGTGTGAGAGACTTTCGGAATCTTCCACGACCCACTAATTACTTTGTTGTGACACAATGACCGTCAATTGTCGCAACAATTTTGGACCACATCCTCCACTTCAAACGATCTTCGTGCGTCGCGTGGCGAATAATGCGGTCGAGCCAGATAATGACCACGAATTGCGATGTCAAGTAAGTCTTGTTGATGGAGCTGCGACTTGTTCTCGGCTGACACAAACACTCAGTGGCACAGATCGAATTTGGACTGCAAAATCAAAATCAACTCTTGGGTATCGAAGATGGCCAGACTAGCAACTCTTCGTGGGCTTCTTCAAAACAACAGCCCTACTACTCCAATAAAGGCATGCACAATGGCGAACAAGTATATCCCATGTTCTCACATTAACAAGAAAACTTGCAGATATCACGATTCTTCACTATATTGTTTCCACGGCTCAGGACCGATTCGAAAGGTCGCCGCATCCCAAACCACTCCCCGCAGCTGTTCTTTTTAACGCCTATGACGATGTCCTCCCTACGTTCGGTATCGATCCAGACTCTGAACACCATCTCTCCGCTCTCATCTTTCGTATCGGCGGTGAATCCGGAAATGGATCTCTGCTTGAAAAATTTCATGCTCTTCTGAAGCGCATGGACATTGTCCTCGAATTCGATGATGATGCAACCGTTTCCGAATTGCCATCTTCCGTGCATTCTCTCTCATGTCATGAAGCTGCTGGAACGTCGGCGCCGCAAACACCTGGATCTCTTGCAGCTGATGAAGTGAAGGATGACACAAGGCCGCGCGTGAATTCTTCAACGATACACGACCACGGTGTCAATCGCGCACAGAACTCTCACGTTGAAACTACTAGTGGCGCTCAAAACCTTCACGGTCTCCAGAGAATCCAGCCAGGATACCATCTTGCTCAGGAGTCGAGGCAACAACGCAAAAATGTTTTGTTGGACGCTGCATCTACGAGATCGGATAGGGAACTGAGACAAACGTTCGACCCAATGGAAAACTCAGCCGTCAAATCAAATGACGGGAATCTGGCTTTCCGCAGGGCGGCTATGATCTCGGCGATAGATCGATGGCGTCAAGTTACTTTTGGCGAAACAATAACGAGAATAAGAGACTATATCTCAATGGTGACTGACGATGGTCGCGGGCGTCGAAATTCAATGAATAACTATACCGATGAAGATCGATTCAAGGTCGACTCGAAACACGTCCAAATCGAAACATCATTAAAAGCAGTCACATACGACTTGAGTACTGCGGAAAACAATGCTCTTTTGCTCAGAGCTGCTCGAGCGCGCCAGATTTTTCTGGCCAGCAGAATTCTAAGTCGATGGGCTGACGAAACTGCTACGCGGCTAGATCGGGAGGCTATTGCGAGGAGGCACATAGTTCGATTCCGGTGTTTTAACAGCTGGATTCAAGCGCCTAATCCAACGCAGCCCAGTATCAGGCGTCTGAAAGCTCTGTCCGCTATACAGAAGCTGCAGCGTGCGGTATGTCGTAATGCGGAACAGCTCAAATTTATGGCCTCTTCGACAGCCACATCGCGAATAAGCAAGACAACCTTTCGAATACTGAATTTCTGGTTCAACAGTGTTTTGTCCGAATTCCTCGCAAATAGAACGATGCGGCTGGCACGGACAGCAACAACTGACCGCTGGCTCAAGCAGACTTGGAATCGCAACGAACTAAGAAGCAATATTGCATGGTGGAACCGCCACAGTAGATTTAGGCGCAGCCTTAATACTTGGGCAAACCACGAGACAGAACATAGATTTCAAATTGGGTCAGTGCAGCAGCTCACGAGACGTTCCACGGAACTTCGCTGGCTGCACACTTGGAGTAACTTCACAGAAATAGTCTTTCGAGCCGCGTCCTGCCGGCAAGTTCTCGCGATGGAAATGTCAATTCGAGAACTCGAAATCTGGCGTCTTGGAGCACGTACTGAGGCGTTTCTTGGCAGGCGTCAGTGTGCTTTGGCAACGAAATATGTCCATGCGTGGATTGCAGGTGTTTCGCACCAATCAAGGCTGCGAGTATCCTCGGAGGTCTTTTGCAGATTCAAGTCTGCAATTAAACTTGCCAGCCACCTGACCGGCTTCACTCAAATTCAGCAGCAGTCCGACGTTTTGGGATACCGCGCATTGTGGTACATTCGCGCAACATTTCTGCTGGATCGTGTCGGCGCAGGTGTGAGACACAAGAAACAGCAGATAAAAGTGGTAGTTCGTCGTTATCTTATGAAGAAATACACCCAGGTTTCTTCTCAAAGACGGCGACGTAGCTTCTTCACTGCTCTCACCCGATGGCAGTCCTACGCTAAAACCTTGAAGGCGACTTTAAGTGAATGTCGAATATTGCACAACACGATTCGCAAGGGAACGACGTGTGTATCATGGCGCAATCAAGCTGTCGAAGGAGTTGCGTTCCATGATCTTGCGATCAGTCATCGAGAACAACACTTTCTGCACGAATGGCGCAAGCGCACCGTCGCTAATTACCAACAGCAACTGGACGCTGCGGAACTATGGGCGTCGGAGCAGCAACGTCAGTCTCTAAAGGCATGGGCGCGATCAACTCTTCAAAAAGGTGGCCAGGCACATTCGGCGACCATGGTGAGATGTAGGCACGAACGAGACCATCGAAACAAATCTTTCCAACGGTGGCGGCATCTCGCAAGCCGATTGAAGGACGTTGAAGCTTTTTCCGACCTGCAGTCGCCGGCTCGTTCTGTTCAAATCCATGACTCACACAAGACTACCCTGAAACGTTTGAGATGGCCGCCGCTTGCTCGACGACCCGACTATAAACAGGAAGCGTTGACTCCATTTCACACACCTTCTCGCTCGACTGGACTTCTGTTTCCATCTAGTCACTTGCCCGATCTGCGTTTTACGGATCCCGTGGCTGATCGAGGAAAAAGACTTGAGCATTCTGGTGCTGGAAAATCTGAACTATTGAGACAAGGACTTGCTGGGCTAGAGCTGAGGCCTGGGCAAGGGGTAATGCCGATAACAACACCAAAAACGCCAGTCCCTGCTCATGTTCAAAACCGATCACGATATATTCCTGCCTTGACGGGTTATCAAGAGCGAGGTCTACTTCGCCTGCCGCCCTCTCGTGGTCATCCAATCCAGGTGTCTGGCAGCAATGCTGCAGCCAGTCAGTCTCAAAATGATAAAGACGAAGCGGACATGCCCAGTCTAGCATTGAACAGGTCAACTGCTTTACATGAATTTTCGCTACCAGGACCTCACTCCCGGCATAGTTACGCTAAGACTGGTGCAGTGCGAATGCGCCGTTGGCAATCAGGCTTGCGTACTGAAATTTTAACACCACTAAGAACTACAGAAAATATGCCTCAGGACTAAGATAGCGCTAGGATTGTTTAAGAAACTGCTGTGGTTACAATTAATGCACTATTATAGTTATGTTTGTCGCAGATACACGGAACTAGAACATTAAGAAGTAAAACTTTTACTATAAGACAAATTACTATAAGACAAAAGATTTGCTTATATAATAAAGTATAAACTAATACACCATAAAGTTAACAAATTCTAAGCGCGTAACTTATAAACTCAGCTTCAACTAAGAGGAACCTACCTAGGAAGCCTGCGATATATATATTTATTTACTAGTGCAAGCGAAATTACGAGAAACAAGTTTTATGCTACATATTACGATCTATTTATTGCACTGTTATTAATCATTTAATGGAAACAGTTAATTGTGATGACCCTATTTACTAGCCCGTTCATTGTGTTTAATCTGTAATCTGTGATAAGTTAGCTACATTAAATAGGTTAAAAATCCTCACGTCATTAGAAAATGCGTCTCGCGTAACTAGCTTCTAGTCTCGAACGGATTAGCAGCTATTTCAATCGATTCACTGGAAATACCCGTGCAAGATTATAAAAATGGCTCAGACAAGCCGATTTACTCAGTCGTTCTTGCCGGCCCTAGCTCGCATTGACTCAAAACGAGCCCATGCTAGGCAGGACACTAAAGTCAAATCAAGCGATCAACGCAACTCCACAACTGATCATTACCTCGTAAAGGCTCCAGTGAGGGAGGATGACTCGGCAATAGCGAGGTAGTTGAATGGATAGAACTTGCTTCATCATGTTCAGAGGTGCCACAGTACTCGATGTTCTTGCACAGGTAATATCGACTGATCTAGGCTTACCTTGATATCGCGTTGTGCTGTTGTCCATGCTAGCTTCCGCTGCCGTTGTATACATGTCTCTCTTGATACATCTAACTAGGTAATCAGCATTTGTGTGAAACGTAATCGTTTGAGATAGGATAGAGTATAAGGCCAGCGACGGGGGTTCATCAGAGATCTTGGTATGGTAATTGGAGGTCATCATAGGAATTCAGAAGCAGAACTGAATAAAGATTTTCTCATCATTGTAGGACATGAAAGGGAAGAAAACGTTGAGAATGGGCCTGACTTACCGCACTACAAACGTGTTCGGGATACACGACGGTGTGTCGGGTTTTTGGCATTGCTATTATTTCATCATCTTCATCTTAGCACATAACTTGTAGCGCAGTCTTCAGTGCTCAAAATTTGAGGCAAAATCCTATCAGATGGTAGTGCATGTTGTTCATTCGCTCAGGATTCGCGGGAACAGTGGTGTGAAATATCATCATTTTGGTCGCGGTGCTCGCGGTCGTTAAGAGATTCAACATTTCGACTTACAGGTCGTCGCCGCGGAATATTGGCATGCGACTGCCGTTAATAGGGTGACCTCGTGGAAAAGATGCTTGAGTTTGACATCTTGATTATCTCCATGACGCGCCGTGATCGCATGGAGATTCTCATGCTAAAATTTAAAAGCGACTCGACTTTGGCGTAAAATTTGGTTTGTGCAGTGTTAATTTATGCGTTTTTTGCAGTGGGTCTGGAAGCATAGCGGAGAAAATCTCCATTGTTACATATTCAACCTCGATACTTGCATAGCAAGTCGTGAAAGCTAAAGGTCCAAGGCTCATACAGATCTATAATTGAATTTTTGGTATATCTGTATTTATCATTTTTACCTACCTACCTAGGTATATAGAAGAAAATATTTCAGATATAGTGGGATAATAATATGCATCTATCTACCAAAGTATGTAAATAACTTAATACTACCTAGTATAAAATATTAGATATCCTATTATCTAGGTTATATATGCGTGCAGTGTAGGAACTAGATATATTAATATCTACTAGGTACATATCTGCATAGGCACTTTGTAGGTACTGGGTCCATTTAGGTGCCTACCTTAGTAAGTACCTACTTACTAAGCTAGGTAGCTAAGTGGCTGATCTTAGGAGTGAAGTGTTGCCAGCTTCGCACGTGACTGACGGCGAATCAAAGACGCAACGCCAAACGAATTAATTTTGTGTATTGGCTAAGCATTGACGAGGACATTTACGGATCAACAGGACGCCAGAGTAGATACACGTGAATATGTCTGACCGGCGACGAGTCAATGGACCAGCGGGTGCAACACAACCTCCGTTCTACCTTGAGAATGTAACCAACACGCCAACCCGCGATAGAGATCCAGGCTTGGCCAGACCCGTCTGTGAGATATCATAACCTTTTTTTTTCCTTTGACAATCCTCGACGAAAGAAATAAATGGTCTAACGATGCATGCTCAGACTTGAAGACTGGTGTGACTCCATCAGCGTCTGGTTCAGCTTATCTAGAAATAGAAGAACCCCGATATTCTGCTGGCTTTGGGCTGAAACTCATTTGTACTGTTTATGGTCCACGATCTCTCCCACGATCCGCTCCTTTCTCCCCACACGTGGTTATTTCAACTCATGTGAAATATACGCCGTTTGCCACGCAAAAAAGAAGAGGCTATGTGAGGGACTCCAACGAACGCGATCTTAGTCTGCATCTCGAAACAGCCCTGCGAGGTGCGATTATAGCCGATAGATGGCCAAAAAGCGGAGTCGACGTAATAGTAACGGTAATTGAAGGCGATCGTCAAACACCAATGAATGACGGTATTGACGATTGGAACACAATGACCGTTTTGGGTGGATGCATTACAGTCGCTTCTGCCGCAATTGCTGATGCGGGCATTGACTGTGTGGACACAGTGACCGGAGGAGTCGCGGCTCTTATGATGACTAAGGGCAATGAGAATAGGCCTCTGGTAGTCCTTGACCCTATTTTGTCTGAAGACGACAGAGTCGTGGCCGCCTGCTGCGTAGCTTACTTAGCTGGACGAGATGAGGTAACAAATTTTTGGTATCGGGGTTGCTTACAGCCTGCGAATTCCGCCGCAAGGAGAAGACTCATCGCTCGAGCAATTATGGCTAGCAAAGGGACAAACAAGATATTGTTATCATCACTTATCGAATCTCTAGCATCTCCTTAGACGCCATCAAATGGACAGTACAGCATACAATATATTGGCCAATGATGAAGTAGCGACAAGACATAGCATAATCAGTCAGTCCTAGGAAGCTGAATGAGTAGCTGTGTTAAGGACCCATGTGTTCAATACCAGGCGCGGAATTCAACTCCCCAGACGTGCGTCAACTTTCATAGATTGAGTTTCGGGATATCGGGAAACAAGAATGTCGGAACTGTATATTTGAAATGGCCTTCTTAGATGGGATGATAGGTGTTTAATTAATAGCTATCTTGTGGTTGTGTGGTCATATGCAATAGGAGACACCTTAAGCACCCAGGCTAACGTGTACTTATTTCTTCCGCGTAGAAATTTATTACGCGGCGAAGCATAACTAATTGCGACTGTAATAGTAGGGACAATTAATCTAAGAGTCTAGCTATAATTAGGCTAGACTATAGTAGGTAGAATTATAACTAATATAAAAAAGTAGTTAGGATTATTATTAGTATATTATAGTTTATATTTTACTTTATAACTAATTTACTACTAAATTAGTATTATAATTATAAAAAAAATTAAGAAAAATCTATTTATAATAAAGTATTTTATTTTAAAAATAAAGTTATTACAATAGTCTCTTAGATAACAGTGACAATTAAGCATGAAGATTATAGTCAGAATTAAATATAAATTAAATAAGGGACTAGTATTATAAATAGACTAAGACTTACCCCTTTATTTCTTTTCTCTAAAATAAGATGCCTTATTTATAGATAGAATTCCTTTTTAATTTCCCCTATAATTCTATTATAAATTATATATTAATTTAGTAGTAAATTTGCTATAAAGTATAGTATAATTTATAATACTTTAATAATAGTTCTAAACTACCTTACTATATTAGTTCTAATTCTACCTACTATAGACTAGCCTAATTCTAGCTAGACTCTTAGATTAAATTTATCCTTACTATTTTAGTTACAATTAGTTATGCTTTATTATATAATAACTATCCCCTCTTTAATTAGACTTTAATTTAAAGTTAGAGTTTAGTAAGTAAGGCTAGGTTATATAAATAAAAAGGCTAGGTTTATATAGTATTTACTTTTAGGCTTATAAAGTAATTTACTTTATACTTATAAGCTTATAAAGAGCTTATATTATAATTATAGCTATAAATCTATAGACTTAGCTATAGTTTATAAAAACCCTAAATTCCCCCTAAGGTTATATATATTTTTTCTTTTTCTCTTATCCTTACTTTTTCTATTATTATAACTAATTTTCTTTTATCTCTATTAATAGCTTCTTTTTTTTCTTTTTTTTTTAATTAATTTTATTAAGGTTTATTTAATAACTCTTTTTTATTTTACTCTTTTTTTTATAAATACTCTAAGAAGCAATATTTATATTTAAGAAGCTAAATATAGTAGCCTAGAAAGCTACTACTATATAGTTACTAAATAAAATCTAACTTAGAGCTATTATACTTATTTATTTTATAAAAGTTATTTAAATAAATAGCTAGCCTATATTTAGAATTACTTTTTCTTATAGTTTTATAAAGCTAAGTATAATACTAATATATTTTAACTTATATATAGATTTATACTAATTATAAAATAAAGTAGTATTAAATTAGCTTTATTATCTCTAAATAAACTACCTTAGTTACTATATCTATAGCTAATCCCTAAACTCCCTAGTGCTAATATAAAGGTAAGCTAATATTATTTACTAAAAAAGTAGCTATTTCTACTTTCTTTATAGTTAAATTTAAAGGTATTATTAAGTCTAATTATAATAAAGTAAAGAGTAAAAATCCTACTACCTAGGTACTAATAATATATATTTATTTATATTCTAATTTACTCTCTTTAAATTATTACTAATTCTTTTTTAATAGTTTAATACTAATAAAAGAAAATTATAAATTAAGTAGTACTCTATACTCTAAATAAAATATACTTTACTTAATCTTTAACTTATAATTTTCTTAATTAACTTTATACTTTAGGCTTTATAATAATTTTACTTTCTTTTTTTTTTACTTAATATTTAGTAATATTCTTTAATTAATTAAAAGATATTCTATAATACTTAAGTATTTAATTATTAGTTATATTTAGAAGGCTATTTCTTTTATTTTACTAAATAATATAATTTTTATTTAAGAAAGTAATATACTTTTACTCTATTAACTTCTTATTTATTAAAGTTATTATTAAATTCTAATATAAATAATTTAGCTTATTTATAAATATCTTATACATTCTATTTTTAAAGTAAATGTATATAAAATATATTATATATTTATACTAATTAGTTTAGTAAAGTAAGTTTATAAGCTTATTAACTAATTTTTTCTAAGACTTAAAAAGGTTTTAAATACCTAAATAATAGCTTTTAGTTTTATTTAAATTAAAGGTTTTTTATACTTAGAGCTATAAGGTCTTCTTTTTTAAAGAAGAATTCTTAGTATTTTTTATCTAAATATTTTAACTAAAACTTAATACTTTATATTTATTATACTTTTAATTATTATTTAAGTATTTATAGCTTTTTAATATATTACCTTACTTTAAGTACCCCCCCTTTAATACGATTATCCTTATATTATAATAGTCTCTTAGATAGCAGTGATAATTAGGCAAGAAGATTATAGTTAGAATGAAGTATAAATTAAATTAAGGACTAGTATTATTACTAGACTAAGTCTTACCCTTTTATTCTTTTTTCCTAGAATAGAATACCTTATTTATAAATAAAATTCCCTTTTAATTTCCCCTATAATTCTATTATAAATTATATATTAATTTAGTAGTAAATGTACTATAAAATATAGTGTAATTTATAATACTTTAATAATAGTTCTTAACTGCCTTACTATATTAGTTCTAATTCTACGTATTAAAGCCTAGCCTAATTCTAGCTAGACTCTTAAATTAAATTTATCCCTACTATTTTAGTTATAATTAGTTATACTTTATAATATAATAATTATCCCCCCTTTAATTAGACTTTAACTTAAAGTTAGAGTCTTATAAGTAAGGCTAGATTATAAAAAAAAAGGCTAGGTTTATATAATAATTACTTTTATACTTATAAAGTAATTTACTTTATACTTATAAGCTTATAAAGGGATTTACCTTAAGCTTATACTATAGTTATAGCTATAAATATATTAATTTAGCTATAGTCTATAAGAACCCCTAAATCCCCTAAGGTTATATATATATATATTTTTTCTTTATTATTACTTTTTTAAATATTTATAATGTATTATACCTTTATTAACTAAGGCTTTTTTCTTATAATTCTTTTCCCTTTTTTTTTATTTCTTTTCTTTATTTATATTTATTTGATATAAGTATAAATAAAAATTCTAGTAATAATATAGGTAAAGTCTAGAAGACTCTACTTATAGAATCTTTAACTAAATTTTTATTAAAAGTGGTTATTTTAATATATTTTTAAAAAGTAATATAAATAGATAGTATAATTATTTTATAGTAGACTTTTTTCTTTAGTTTAAAAGAATTAGGTTTATCTTTTTAATTTTATATTATTATATAAAAAAACTTTTCATAAATTCGCTTACACTGCTATAGTAATGCAGAACTAACTTAAAAACGCTTAAAAGTTATAAAAGAATAATTATTATATTTACTTACTTTATACTTTAATAGTATATTATAGCTAGAGTATAGGTATAGTAAATATAGTAATACTAATAAATATTAATACTAATATATATAGTTTTATATAGAGTATATACTACTTACCTACTAGTGTTACGATAGTCTCTTGGATAATAGTGACAATTAGGCAAGAAGATTATAGTTAGAATTAAATATAAATTAAATAAGGGACTAGTATTATTACTAGACTAAGACTTGCCCCTCTATCTCTTTTCCCTAGGATAGAATGCCTTATTTATAGATAGAATTCCTTTTTAATTTCCTCTATAATTCTATTATAAATTATATATTAATTTAGTAGTAAATTTACTATAAAGTATAGTATAATCTATAATACTTTAATAATAGTTACTAACTGCCTTACTATATTAGTCCTAATTCTACCCACTATAATCTAGCCTAATTCTAGCTAAATTCTTAGTTTAGAGTTATCCCCCCTATAATAGTTATAATTAGTTATGCTTTATTATATAATAATTATTCCCTTTTTTAATTAGACTTTAGCTTAAAGTTAATATTATAAAAGTAGGGTCTAGATATATAAATAAAGGCTAGATTTATATAATATTTACTTATATAACTTTTTTAATTTTATATACCTTTACTTTTTTCTATATTATAGTTATTAACTTTTATTAGTAATTTTATTAATTACTTTTATTAATAGCCTATTTTGAATTTATTTATTTACTTCTTTATAATAAATATACCTAAAGAAAGTAATAAAGTCTAGCAAACTCTAATTATAAAATCTTTAAATAGCTTTATTTAATAAGCTAATCTTATTATTTCCCTTTAAAAAATTATATAAATAAATAAGTTATCTTTACTATATTTAACTTTTCTATATAAACTAAAAGAATTAGGTATATTTCTATAATAATAATATTATTTAAATTTAAAATAATTCTTTATAGAGAACTACTAGATTAGTTTTATAATATTTAATAAAACATTACTTATTATATTACCTATAAAAATAAAGAATATAATATTAATTAAGCATAAAATTATAATACTTATTATAGAAAAAAAAGCTATATCTATAATAATAAGATTTGCCTTATTTTCTTAAAGACTTTTATTTTTATATAAATATAAGTAAAAAAAGATAAGTTCTTTTAATTAAAAAGATAAGAAAATAGCCTTAACTCCTTTTTATATAAAGCTTACTAAGAGTAGTAAAGACTCTAATAATAATAAGTTAGTAATCTTTAGTAAAGTACTTAATAAAATTATTACTAAAACTAAAGCTAATAGTAAATATTTTTTTAGTTTATCTTTACTATATTCTAGGCCTATATTTAACTTTAAGTTATTTAAGAAGTCTTTAAAGAAGACTACTTTTAAGAAATTAAATACTAAAAATCTTATAATATTTAGTATAAAGATATATATAATAATAAGTACCTTTATTTCTTCTAAAAAAAAAAAGAATATTTATAACTAAGTATATATTATTTCTATAGATAAATTAATTATAATATAATAAAATAAGTATCTTTACTATATTAAGACTTTTCTTAAGCTTTTAAAAAATACTATTAAAAATAAGATAATTTAGGTCTTTTA